>CAUYRT010074126.1:0-14893 GCA_963574885.1 Lepilemur ruficaudatus | reverse complement strand
GATAGGGAGGGGTTTCAGGAAGGTGCCTACCTTGATTAGACCCTCACTCCTGTCCAGCACTTGCTCAAGAAAGATTTTAGATATTTTTAAAGATTACTACACACACCTTAAAGTGAAACAAATGTAATGGAAGTCTTCACTGTGGATCCTGTTTCTCTGAAATGACTCAGAAATGAGGCTCACTGTAGACAAACATTTTGCTGCAACAAGACCAGATAATTGCAACATACTTAGTTTGGAGGCTGCTAAATTGACCATTCCAATCCGCTTTACTCCAGCATGAGTACCCATTATTCAAATGGTTTGCCAGAGTGCAACTGGAGGTTTAAAAGAAAATCTTAAAGAGAAAAAGTTGCCAATCTTTTTCAGAGCCCCTTCCTTCCAGGACACTCATCGTTCCAACTTTATTTTTTGTCACCCAAAGAGATGACTACATTCTGGGGAAACACAGACTGTGGAGAGACAGAGAAGAGAAGACAGAATTTGAAAAAATGATCTGTTTCCATCCTTCAGATTGGTGAATATCTGACTCATCCAGAACAAATATCTAGCTGCTTGAAGACCTTAGAGAGGGAAGGGATGGGAAACAAAGAAGAGACTTCTTGAGTGCCTAACAAATGTAATCTCAACATCTGCAATATCCCGTGATACTAAATTCCATCAGCTTCATATTTAAAAAATTTCTTCCTTGGGCTTAATGCTAATCTTTCTCCCTCTATTTTCACTGAAATGTATTATATTTTTGTTATCTACAATCATAAAGAATAACTGTTCAGCAAACTCCTCAATTTAATATATTTGTACAATTGAAGATCATAATCAAAACACCCCTTGGACTTCCCTAAACTCAAAACCCAGTCCCACTAGTCATTCCTAATATAATCCATTTTTATTCTTTTAAGTATCTTGTGATTTTCCATTTCTGCATGCCTTTTTAAAATATGGAAAATAAAACTAAATTAAAAGATTACTTCATAATGTGTCTGTTGTATTCTTTTCCTTGCATTGAGTCAGGAATATTTATTTCCACAATGGCATTATGCTGACTGATTCAGTCTACTCAACCAAATTCCAGGTCTTTTCCTTTTTTATTCTTGTACACAGATAGCCCTTCTCAAACTTTATTTATAATGTTTACATTTTTGTGCCTAAGTAACTGAGCAAACATATTATGGTTATAGCCAGGGGATGTAAGAAGTTAAAGACAACAGGTTTTAGAAAATCACACTGAGAATTGCACTAGTTCCTTTCGGCACCAAATTTTAAGAGTGGGTTTCAAATTTTTTTGTAATTAATTTTGATAAACTTGCCAAGTTTTTTTGCTTTATTGTCTCATTGATAAATGGTAAAATCTTAACATAGTCAATAACTTACACAGCTGAGTTTAGCTCGTTAAGGAAGATATGACACATAGAGGTAATTATGCTTTAAGATAATGAGGATTTATAAAAATAAATGAATAAAATGATCAAAGTTTACATCATGAATAAAACCTGGAAATGTTATCGCAATCAGTATAAACTTTGGTATTAGTATTAAAAAACAAACAAAAACAAAGAGAGAAAGCTAGCTCTTCTGAGCTCCTGAGTAACTTTCAATTGCCAGCACATTGGGAGGTGTCTATAACCAAGAAACAAATGATAACAGTCTCTACCTTAGACCAAAACTAAGTGGATATGCCCTGAGCAGGTATGTGCCTCAATAAAACCCCAAAATAGAATCTTTTTGAGACATATATCAATTTAGAAGTATACCCAGTTTTAAAATACCAGTAAGAAAGTCATAATTATGTTAATTAAAAATGATAGCCATTATTTTTACCCATTAGGAGTATTTTCAGCTTGCATACTGAGACATCATTTAAACTTTCCTCAGAAAATCAAAAATTTGTAGACTTTTTACAAATCATTTGGGATTTATTTATACCTCACTTAGCAAACTACAGAAACTCAAACCTTCTTCTTCCTTTGATACCAGCATTCATTTGGTCCCAAAAGCTTGAAATTTCAGTCATTTTTGAGTCAGATTCTTCCTTCATTCCACCTGGTTAGTTACCACCAAGACAAGTCAAAGTTTACCTTGAGTTTTTTCCTTATCTAATGCATCCTGGTTTCTTCAATAGCCAATACATATTGTACCTTCCTAATTTCAATAGTCTGCCCGTCATTTTCAACCATTCTCATGTAACTTTCATGACATTAGATGATCTTTTTGCTGCTACAGTGATATTTCTTTTCTAGCTTTATGTTCAAAATCTTCTTGACTTCTGCATTATTTAGAACATTGGGTTACAAATTACAGAAAACACAATCATGTAAGAAAAATTTAGTCACATGACCACATACAGCCACTAGGGAGGCTGGGAAATGCAGGCACTTCCTGGCTATCCATGAACACTGCTAAAACCAGGGCAAAGTCTGTCCATCTCTGAAAAGACAGAGAAACTTGACACTGCTAAAAGCTAGCAGTCTCTGCATAATAACACAAAAATACTTTGTATTTTTCAATGACCTTGGTAAAAGCATTTTTAGATAGCAAAAAGCATAGAATGATTAGTCCAGAACAACTTTTTTTTTAAAAAAACTATGCTCTGATGAGCCTTAAAATTCAGCCAAGATGTCCCTTAGGCTGCCTCTGGAACAAAAAAGTGGTTATTCATTAGGAATTCTGACCCCCCAATTCTGCTTTAGCAAATATAACACTGTTTTTTACCTGTTACATATATTTTTTCTCTGTGATTAATCATAGGCATTTTCTCATCATGAGATTAATAAATATTCTTGACAAGCCCATCTCCATTACTTGAATGTTTTAGAGTCAAGTGGTACTAAAAGCAGAAGATTGAAGCTCTTCTTCAATATTATTACATAAGAAGGAAACTGGAAAAAAAATGGTTTCTATGTATGGAAGGAAAGTTTTTCTTAGAGAAGAATGTGATTTACAGATAGATACACTAAAATGATAGGAAAGGGCAACTATGGTTTGCATTTAATGTTAGATCCTAATATTTTTACCTTCCTAAAGAGTATTTATGACTTCCTATCAAGTCTTACAGTACCTTGGGGATAAAGAATGGTATTCCTTGAATTCCTCAAGCTTTCTCCACACCCATCCACTTAGTTTCTATCCTTGTCTACTACATGTTTCTTGGTATTTAAAATCTTAGAACATTTTCAATAGAAATCTGACCTCTGAGTGTAACACACAGTTGTAATTTCAATTCCAAGTGAACACCCACTCAATCCCTTTGACAGTTATCCTTGCCAAAGCTTTACATAGGGTGAAATCTCCCAAGGCTAGAACTTTTTCTTGGCAGAGGAACATCAATGGGATGAAAAATACTTTCAAAGACAGACCTATGTTTTTGAGGTCTTTTTGGGGTTTTTTAATGTTTGCACATGAAAGTTATATTTTCCAAGTGCTTCTTCGAGGTTTAGTCTGCAATGTCCAAAGGATAGAAAATGGATGCCCCATGAGATTTTGGTACAATGGAATTTATTAAGGGATTTCATGTGGTTTACACCTTCAAAAATAGCCAAAAGACCCTACCACTCATATTCCCAACCTTCCTTCAATGTTCTTCTTACTTTTCCATTTCCTCTCTCAATTTTTATGTGCAGAATCCTCATCACTACAATATTTTCATTCATTCTTTTCCTTCTAATTTGTGATTACCTTGTTTTTCCATTTTCAAAATTTATATTATTTCTAATTTTATTTCTTTTGCATTTTATCAAAGTACTAATTAAATTCTGGATGCATAAAGAAAAATTATAAACAAATCATTGATTTTTCTATCTCTATTGTTTCACTTATTAACCTTATGTGAGGTTACAATGCATTTCTTCTGGCCAAATTTAGGACCCATTTTTCTATTCTAACCTTTATTTTCTTTGTTCTATATATTCTTATTTGAGCCTTTCATATAATAATTTACTACCTATTCCAAATGAGTAATTCTTCATTACTCATTTCTCAACTCTCATTCTCAAATATATAACTGAGTAGTCTGTTTAATAAATATCTAAGTGTCTATGTATTACATAGTATGATTGATCTAGGCATACACTTATTTTATTTTGCCCCTCCAAAAAAAATAGTTGTTTTTAGTGAATTGTCTATATTTGCTAATGTTTCCACTCTTCCCAAATAATGGAGTGGTAAAACAGCAGCTCTCTAGGGCAGAGTCTCAAGGGTTGAGAAAATTTTGTAAAGGGTAAGCATTCCTAAGTGATCAATATTAAAGGTGGAGGGGTGGGGGTTCCCAAAACCTTACTCTAACCTCTTCAACCTTTTCAACCTCTTCAACCCCTTTACATGATACAAAGGCACAAAGGTTGGAATAGCTCAAAACCAGTGAAAACTAGTTAAATACTCAAATGACATTTCAAAGAGTAGAGATCTAAGATATGGAATTATTACTGTTAGAAAAATATTTTTCTTTTTAAAAGAAGGCAAATAAATTATGCAAAGTAAAACTGAAGCATCTGCAATAGTTACACATAAATTTTTTCAGGGAAAATAAAAAGATTATTGGGCAAGTTTAACATGTGAGATGATTTGGAAAATTCTGGACATTTTGTTTAAGAAGATAACATTAGGGTGATTATATTTATGTCTAAGCTGTGATAATTTTAAGGGTGAAAAGAGCATTATTAATAATTATGGTGAAATGACAGGTGTAAATTGGGACTGCCCCCAAACAAATTAAGACATATGATCATCCTTAAATAATTACAAATAAACTTCATACACTTAGATATAAATAGGGTCCATAATTCCAATTATTTCTTAATAAAAATGTTGACAGATCCCCAATGCTATAAACAATATAGAAAGAAGAAAATAAAAATAAATTACAAGTGGACTATGTTCCTATAAAAAGCACCAAAACGCAGACAGAAGCACTACCACTATATTAAGAGAACATACTAGCGAAATCCCAGAATAGAAAAAACAAATGAACAACTGGAATAAAAGAACTGTCTTGATTTCTCATTCAATTCAAAACAAAATTGAGCTATAAAATGGTGATAAGTTTTAAAAAATTCTATTCCAAGTTAATATTATTCAATGAAAAATAAAAGTATGAATTGATCATCCAAGGGTATTGGTTATCTATATGATAGTTATCATTAGCAATGATCAAAATTTTTATGGCATAAACCCTAGGCAGAGGGACTCACATCATATTAACTATGGTGTATCTGGTTAAGTTTATATATGTGCACAAGCATAATTTATGAATAGGCTTGAGGAATTTTTCCTATTAACTATAAGAGTCATGAACACATAAAGGGAGAAAAATGCTTCTCATAAATATTTATAACCTAAAGCGCTTATTCAACGACTGTTACAAGAAAATAGACTAGAATTTGTCTTAAGAATATTGTTAAGGTCTAGTCCTTGTTTACAACCAACACTGTTCCTCTCTTCTATAAAAGACAAGACTATAAAGGTTGTAAAAATCTCAGAATTCCAGAATAGAAAGAAGATTACAATTTCTTTTAATGCTATAAATATAATAAATCCATCAAGAAAACATCCAAGTTAATATTAAAATATATTCGGATCATTAACAATAAAGTAATACTTCTGAATCTAATGAAATACTCATAATATTTGGTCTATTTAGAAAGGTCTGCGAAATAAAACTATATTATTCATGTTATTATCATTGAAACAAAAATCAAATATTTAAAATGGCTCTCTTACAAGTTATTTGTACTTTCAAGACTCTGACCTTGTTTACATAATCTCACCTGTGTTTAGCAAGCTATAAGCAAATATTTCATTCTATAATAAACAAATTCTCAAATTTATAAAAAAAAAATTTATAAATCTGCCTAGGTTCCCTATATATCTCTTGACTTAATTGTTAGAACTAAGCAAAGCTAAAATGCCCTTTATTTCACACTGTAAATATTTTTCGGCAAACACTGATTTTAAAGTTGTCTACATAAAATTATAGATTTTTTCCACACAGATAAGACCAGTGTTTCTTATTTTTTCACTAATATAAGGAAACTAAATGTGTTCCATTTTCCCTATCATATCAATACCAATAAGTCATTACTCTTTCACCAGAAAAAAATAATCACAAACTGTAACAGAAAAAAAGTGTAAAGCTATGGAATTCGGTGTTTTTAAAGCTATGTATACCTATGACAAGCCTGAATGCAGATATTTTCATCTGAATCCCTATGATGCTGAACAGCAAATATAAGTCAGTTCATGATAGGTTTTAATGGTAATAAATTGGCCAAGATTTTTTGATATTATACAAATACTGGGCTTTAGGGTCTTGTGAAATGAAAATTATTTTTGATTTTTTTTTTTGCTTTGTTTCAATTTTAAAATCCATCTTTACTTTGTGTTTCCACAGCTCTGTGATGCATGGGAATGATAAGCCCCCTCCCACCACTCCCCTCACCTTTTGGTCTGTTTGAAGCTTCCCTAGTCCCTCTGCTACCAGCAGCACTGTGGTGAGAGCAGACACTATTTGGTGGGACTATTAATTTGTCTGAGGCTATAATTTTTGTTCCAGTAACTAACACTTCATTAAGTTGAAATTCTTTCATTATGAAAGGGAATATTCACAGAGAATTTAACCAATGAATGGAAAATTACTGTTTCCAACCAGTTTGATTCAGACTAAATGTAAAGCTTGTTAATAAAATCGGTTTGTTTTGAATTTCTAAAATTTTTTAATCATAGGAGAATGAAGATGGAAGGTATTTGTAAGCTTTTAAGTTTACCACAGAGAAGCACAAATGGCATATAAAAATACTTAATTACTCTTTAAAATGTGTTAGCTTCTATTTCCTTGAAATTCAATGCAAACATATGCTTTTGTTTCTTTTCTTTCTTTCTTTCTTTTTTTTTTTTTTTTTTGAGTATTATATCCTGGACTTTATGTTCTCATTTATGGATAGAAATTCAGTGTTGTTTCATTTCATTCATTCATTTAACAACTACTTACGAAGCACACACTTTGGTCAAAGCATTGAACTAGAAATATCAAGGTAAATGAAACCGCCATCCATCCTTTCCTAGAGAACTAACATTTTAGGAAGGCATAGAAAAATTATGTAACCAAAGTCAAGATTATTTCATTACTATCATTCCAAGTGGCATGAAGCTAAAGTACAGTGCACTAAGAATGCTCCTCTAAAGAAGTATCACTTAAATTCTCATCTGAAGAATGAGCAGGCCTGGCTTAGGTGAAGGAGGAAGAACAGGAAAGACAATGAGACTAGACATGCTGAGGGGGGAATAGCATGACCCATTCGAGGAATTGGGAGTAAAATTTAAAAAACTATTGAAGTTGGAACACAAAGCATTAAGTGGGAAAGCGAACTCACTCTTCAGTAAGGAGATTCAGATTCCAATGTTGATCCATTATCATTTCTAGATTATATGATCTTGAGCAACTTCAGTTTCCTCCTCTATAGGATAGCACATCAACTCCATTGTTACAAGGATGAAAGAGTTAACACACTTAAAAGTTGATGGTGGTACCAGGCACACAGGAAATGTTACAGAATTGTTAACCCTCCTTATCGTAGGGTTGGCATAGTCCCAACAAGAGTCTAACCACATATGCTATTTATTGCACATTTCCTTCTCTGAACTACGTCTTCAGTAACAAAAATAGGATGAGAATCGGAATTCTTTGTATTCCTACAGTAGATGTTGAACGCTGTGAAGCAAACGGGCATCACAGCAGCAGCACCAGCATACATATTCACAATACCCTTTGCAAAGATCTCTCAAACTACAGTCCCAGGAATTTCAACATTTTTGTTGTGATGGTCATCATTATTATTATTTGGTTTTGTTTTGCATTAACAATGCTAAGTCTTTAAGACTGAAGATCATTGTTTTCTCCATCTATCAAGCCTAAAATTAAGGTTCATTATTATAGCCAGACCCTTGTAGTAATAATTCTTTTAGATTAAAATAAGTGCAGTCATATGATGTGAACATAGGTTCCATTAATACTGAATAATACTATATAAACGTGTGTCTTTGAATTTGAATTTAAGTCAAATTTGAATCAAATTGTAAGCTTGAAGCTTTAATGTTGATTTTTTCAGTTTTTCTGCTTTCCTTCCTGCTGTCCTTCCTTCTGTCCTTCCTTCCATTCCTGCTATTTAATGTCTTACTAATTTCATTCATTCCTTACTATGCAGCTAACATAAGCTATACCCTTCCTGTTCTTTCAAGTCTTGGCCATTCATATTTAATTAGACACTTCTTATTTTGTTCCCTAGTTATTTTCCTTTCCTGATTGTCTATGAGGATGTTCACATTTAGGTCCTTTCAATTGTGAAGGATTAGCAAAGCCAGTTATTTTAATGTCATTTTTTATGTACAGGAGATGATTCCAGCCCTGTTCTCTGACCTAAGGTCATAAAGTTTTCACATGTAGCCTATAAATGCAAAATTTACTAGAGACCAGCAAACCCACCGGTAGTGATGTTCTTAGCCCAAGTACTTATCTGACATTCCTAGGGCAACAGAAATTCAGACTCTGGATAAATCTCTCCATGTCTCCTTGGAAAGATTCCCAGCTGTACTGATGTTCACTCAGGAAGAGATTCAGGATTTTTCTAAATTTATCTGAAAATGAAACTACTCAGGGGAATGACTAGAATCCATTTATAGCCTGGCTCTGCATGAACATCTATCCTCAAATTTGCCTACAATTGTCAAAGACAAAGTATTCACTCCTGAAGCCCAAACTAATACTTGCCTTATTTAGTTTCCAAATTCTGTATTAGGGTTTTCAAATGTTCGTTAAACGCTTCCAAGATCCATATGGTTCCTGAGTTATCTTAATTTTAAAATATGAGATGTTTTTTGTTATTGTAGGAAACATCATGAACTACCTTATTCCTAGCTGTTTTCAATTCTATATTTCTTCCTGATTATAAAATCAATAACAGAATTATGAAGAATCAAGAAAGCATAGTAACACGCATACATCATCCACTTTTTAAAGATTCATTGTGAATGTTTCAGTATATTTTATTTCTAAATTTCTGAAATAATTAAATACAAATGAATTTTGTCTCATGCAGTTAAATTCCAGAAAATAGTATTTATTTATTCAAAATGAAACATGGAGTCTACATCCATCAGCCCTCCCCAATAGAACACACCAATTTTTCTTGCATCTTTGTAGCATTTTAAAATAAATATAAGAGATTTCACTGTAAAGATGTCACCATTTCCAAGGCAATATATTTTTCCAGTTTGAAAAATTACAATGAGAAAGTTACACACTAAAATCAATAACCCACTTTAGACAGTAGATGCCTTAAGCTGAACAAAAAAACAAGCTAGAATTATTTCAGGATTTTTGCATTTAGAGGAAAAAAATACAGAAAGAAGGCAAAAGGCTCTCCTTAACTTTTTATTTTGCCAAGAAATTTTGCTATTCTGGTTAAATTATATTTCATAATTCTGGGAGGTTTTTTTAGTAAAATCATGTACCAAGTAATTGTGGTTGAATATAGATCCATTCATTCAGAGCTTTTTATAAACACATGCAAATATCTGAAATGCATTTACTGTGACTATATTTGTTTGGTGAAGAAATATCATTTCTGTGCATCACATATGGAAATATGGTTACGTCCAGATAAAGACTAATGCTGTTGTCTGATTTCTAAAATGCAGAAGCTGTCTCACCACAAGGGGCCATGTCTACAAAAACCCAACTTAAATGGATAGAATAGAAAAATTACTTAGGGGTTATTTAGTAATTTGAACCCCATTAAGTTATTCATAGGAGCAAAGTCCATAGTCAGGAAATGCTCTTATACTTCCTTTTCTGTTTTTTATCCTAGGTTGATCAGAGAACAGATAGTTGCTGAAGAATTTTTTTTTCTTCCTTTGGTGCGTACAGATCATGAAATAGGTACACACTGGGATAGAAGTCAGATATTATTACTCCAAATAACTATGGTCCTAATAACTTTAAGGCCTTGACAATTACTGGCCTACAATCTTTAATATGGTTAGGACCTCACTCAATTTACATATGAGATTTTTCCTTTTGTACCTGGAGAAGACTGAAGAGTTAATACTGTCATTACATTCGCTAGAGATGATATTGGGCTCTCAAATGCTCTGGCCAGGTTCTATCACCATGGAATACAACCTTGAAGTGAGTGTGGGAGAGCCATTGGAAGGTAGAAAGGAAAATCGGTTTAAATAAGTCACACTTTGCTTATCTTCATCTATGGGACTGATATTTTGACCATTATTATTTGGGTCCTCTAACACAAACTGCTTCCTCTTCATCTCCTCTTCATGGAAAATCATCATCGTTATCTTTTCATCATGTAGACAAGTGGTCTACACATTGGAGTGTGTGGTGCAAACTTGCTCACTAAGGCATGGGGAGAAAACAGTGAAACTTCTATTTATATTAATTTTATCTAAGAAGAATAGGTCAATAATATTTAATATATAGATTGACATTGGTATGGATATACTGTATATAAATAAATATACATTTATAAGGAATATATACTTAAACATTTTTAGTATGGAGGCATAAAATTAAGATATGAGAGCATTTATCTCTACTACTAATTCTGCTATGTTAGAAATTGTGCTTGGGAAAACGAGCAAAAACTCTCCCAGCTCTATCCCTTCTTACCTTCTACAAAAGAGGAGGTTTGTTTGAGTACTCGAGTGGAGTACTCATAAAACAAGGCACACTTCTGTAAGGGGCTTCCATATAACGGAGTATTTTATGCCTAGGTGAGGAGTTTTCTGGCTATATTTCTGCAAGAGCTTTTATGATTGTCTCTGAAATGACCCCACCTCCTAAGATTCATGTGTGTTTGTGTAGTCCCCTTCTACTTTGAATAGGGCTAACCTGTAAAACCCATATAATATTAAATAAATTACAGTGGACAACCTCCAAAAGGTTATAAAAGACATTGTGATTTCCACTTTGCTCTCTTAGATCGTTTTCTCTGAAAAAGCCAGTTGCCATGCCGTGAATATTCTCAAGGAGCCTTACAGTGAGGAACTAAGACTTCCTGGAACATTCAGCAAGGAACTGAGGCCTCCTGGCAACAGCTAGGCAGCAGATGACACTTCCTGCCAACAGCTCTGTGAGTGAGCCATCTTGGAAGCCAATCCCCCAGCCTTGGTCAGGTCTTCTGATGACTGTGGATCTGGCCAACATCTTGACTACACCCTCAGGAAAGACCCTGAGCCAGGCCATCTGGCTTAGCTACTCCTGAATGACTGACCCACAGAAACTCTGAGGTAATAAAAGTTACTTCTTACAGCTGCTAAATATGGGGAAATGTGTTAATCAGCAATATATAATTAATACATTTTTGTTCAATAATCACTATTTTAACACAGCATTTGAATATGTATAATAAAACACTGAATACACATTAAAATAATGATAAAAATAAATTTCCTCTGCCATTCAACATTGTAATGTTTCTAAAAAGCTGAGAAGGAAAACTGCTGCATAAGCTTCAGGGAGATGACTCCATTCTCTGCAGGAGCTCAAAGAACAGAAGTCAAATTATCATAGCAGGTTTAATATTTGTTCAGTTTTTCAAATTTTGCCAAAATATTTAGTTACTAAAATTCTCCCTAATTCCAATGTCCCACAGGGGCTTAACACCTTGGCCAGGCTCTATTAGTCAGTGAGAATAATAGGATTTAGTTTCTACTTCTGTGAAAGCTATGTACAATGCCTGTTGTTCACATTTTAATCTCTTTTTGAGCCTTGAGGGAAAACTGCTACTGCTATACGACTGCATCCATCCCATATCCCCACAGCGGTTAAATATATTATTCAATCTATACTGATCTCATATAATCTAGGAAATTTTTCCAGTTAGTTTTCCAAATATGGTTTTAATCCTCTCTCTGCAAACTAGATGATTCTTGAAGAAAGGATCTTGCTTTTCTGTCATTTCTCAAAGTGGCTATTATAGAAATATGTTCTGCATACAGTAAGAGCCCAGTCAATAAATGTGGTTAAGTAATGGAGCAAAACAAATAAGAGTAGATTTTATTAAATAATTATAACAGTCAAATAAAGCAAATTAGCACAAATAAAATTATTTTGTGGGTCAAAACATGAACACACCAGCATGCTAATGTACTATAAATCTCCTGGTCATGTCCACATTAGTATTATACCACAGTAGCAGAATCAATCTCAACCAGATTAAACTATTATAATCAAGATTTGTAGCTATAACAAATTTGCATTTTTAATAAGAAGAGATTCAAAATTATAAGTTGGGCTTTATTTAGTATCATTAAAAATGTTGAACATTTAGGACCAAGAGGTTTGTGAGATGTCTTACTTACCTCTGAATTACTGGGCTTGTCTGTAGTTCTGTCAGAGACCCACAGTGTCCACATGATGCCCACAGGGTTAATTGCACATTTGACCCACAGGTTATTAGCCCAGCCATTTTCCAGTGGATCCTATCCATTACTAACCTGAGGCATATGATGTGGTGAGAATTGCCAATTTGGTCAATCCATTCTTATTTCATAATACTGAATTTGTTAAACAAAGAGTCACATACTCTAGTTAGTGCAGTTGTCATACAGGTTATACAAAAATTCATGGGAAATATAGAAAGGAGATTGATAAACAGAGAACAATAAAACAGACTCACTTAGAAAAAAAGAGGTGAGCAAGTCCCTGAAACTCCTGAAAGGTGAGCCTTAGTTCTTGACTTTGCTACTCTTAGTTCCATCTCACATGAAATGTGACTGTACTTCCATAACTGTTCCTCTACATCTTCACAATAACTCCACTCCCTTTTAACCTGAGTAATTCTGGGTTTTTACTTCTTGCTCCAACAAAAAGATTTGGCTATAATATTCCTTAAGGCTAAATAGAGGGATGAATGGAAATATTGAATTAGGAAAGTAGCATCAGCGAAGATTAATGCAGAGCTACTGCAGAAGAATAAAAATGAAATGAACCTTATCCTACTCTTCTTGTCTAAGGAAAATTTTCCATGGTAATTTCATTTGCCATCATGGATTCTACAACTATATATGAGATAATTTCTAATTCTAATCTTCAACCAGATCCCTCCCCTAAGAAATTCAGATTGCCTCCTGGACCCATCTACCTAAACTAATGACATTTTATACTTAATAGGTGAAAATTTAAGCCCACCATTCCCTCTTAATTAGTTCCATTCCAGTATTTTTTTTATCTTAGGTGACCTCATTATCTCACCCAAGCTGAAATCTAAAATCCATCTTGACTTCTTTTACTCCTCCATTGCAGTCTTCTCTCGGTCTCCCCATACCTATCTTCCAAGACCTGCCGATCAACCTCCTTAACATTTCTTCAGTAGGCATCCTCTTCCTCATTTCTAGCATTACTGACTGATCTGGGTCATCAGCTCTCCTCTGATACAGTCAAAGCAAAGGCAAATATGTTCACTTTCCTGTATTTTAGTGTACATAAAATTAGAAACCAAACTCTTAGTTGTGGGAACTTTTCTCTCCCCTCTAAATAGAGGTAAGAACTGGAGGTAGCATAAGTGTTATTTTTTTCCTCGTTGCTGCTTTCAAACCATTGTTTCTCCTTTTCTCTATAAAATCAATCATCAATTCCACCATGATGAGTCTCACATCATGTCATTATATCTTCTAGCACTCCTTATTTTTGCTGTCAATTCACTCATGAGTCTTTCCCCTTTATTTCTCACTGATTTTACTATTTGACCATAATTTGTCACAACTGCTTTCTTATTTCTTGGTGGTCTCAACATTTACAACAAGATCTTGCAAACACCCCAATGTTAAATTTCTCTCCTCTAATTATCTTTTTTTCAGCTATATCTCAGCCTTACATTACCAAAAATTGCATATCCTTCATCATCTCAATTTTAAAAGCCCGTTTCTGATCATCATCTCCCTTATTATCCATTCACTCTCTCTAGTACGTCAACTCTAAAAATCCTTTACATATACCAGGACTCTCCACTGATCCTAACATTTCATCCTCCTCATTCTTCTCCTCACTTTTCTCTTTATCCAGCTTTGATTGTATTATACATCATTATGATCACCTCTTTGTCTATGCTCTAAAGTCCTTAGTGTTTCTCTCCCACCATCTCACTGGCCTTGCAAGATCCAAAGCCCTGTAGGAATATAATTCTTTCGTTTGTTTGTTTTTATTTGTTTGTATCTTAAACCAGAGGAAAGAAAAAAAGCAAAACAATTTAGTATTGTATCAGAATGAAATACAATTCTTTATACATCCTGTGCTATCCCTGAGTAGTTGAATGTAATGAGATAAAAAGTGCATATCCATTCAGCTCAAGTGGGCCTTTAGTGTTACATGGAAATTAACTTATTTTTCCCTAATTCATTCAATTTCCTACTCTCCTAGATAACTGGTTTAAACTTTCTCCTGCTTCCCTGAACCTTCAACACATTTTGCCCACTTGTCACTCTCTGCTGAGAAAATAAAAACAATCAGGAGAGAAGCTTCATTTACAGTTCTACTAATCTGCCTACACCTGAACCAGCATTATTTCATCTTTCACCCATTTACAGGGTGTCCCAAAAGTCACCATGCATAGGGAAAACAGGAAATTGCAGCTAAATGTATCTTTATTTCTAAATATATTTGTCACAAAATTTTTCCTTTATATGGAGACTTTTGGGACACCCTGTAGAATAAATAAAATGTCAGTGCTCTACTTAAGACCCATCACTCCACTTGTGCACTGGAGCCTTCCCCCTCTCTGTACTCAACAGTATCATTCTAGCACTATTGTCACTCTCTCCTGCCTCATCAACTTGTTCCTTTCTATTGAGTAATCCCATCAGCCTACAAGCATCCTGTTACATACCG
>CAUYRT010074125.1:0-36482 GCA_963574885.1 Lepilemur ruficaudatus | reverse complement strand
GAGTGCCATGGCATCAGCCTAGCTCACAGCAACCTCAAACTCCTGGGTTCAAGCAATCCTTCTGCCTCAGCCTCCCAAGCAGCTGGGACTACAGGCATGCACCACCATGCCCGGCAAATTTTTTCTATATATTTTTAGTTGGCCAATTAATTTGTTCTATTTTTTTTTAGTATAGACGGGGTCTCACTCTTGCTCAGGCTGGTTTCAAACTCTTGTCCTTGAGCGATCCAGCCGCCTCAGCCTCCCAGAGTTCTAGGATTACTGGCGTGAGCCACCGCACCCGGCTGGAAGTGTTTTTTAAAAAGTTAAATTTAAACTTGATTAGAGGTTATATTCCTTAATGCCTGGAACTCCCCCCACTGAAGTTGTTTATAGTTTACAGAGACCTTGGTTGAACTTTTTTGTATATGTGGTACTTGATGAAAAAGAGTTTCTATATCTGCTAATGTCTACTTTTATTATGAGAGTCTTTTGAATTAATTAGAAATTAATTTTTGGAAAGATATTGCAAATAAAGATGATAATGATAAAACATTGTATCTTATAATGAATGTAGTATTCTAGGTTTTTAAAACATTTCAGCAGAGGATATAAGCCAAAGTAGTTTTTCCCCAGCATTTCTTTTGTTTTTCTCATACATTTATAAGGCAAACGTTTATATGCTGTGAAAATAATTAGGTGCATTAAAAGACCATATTGACTTAAGTGTGGTGGCAGTTTTTTCTTTAATTGTATATGTTTTTCATGAGTTTTTGTGTAGTTATCAGTTTTTGGTGTAGGCATGCCAGTAGCCTAGAGCTTCCTAATTCATCAAATAGAAGGTATTTCTAGAAAAATAGCAAGGGCCTCATATGAGCTTTCCACTTGCTGTTCAACAGACTATGTCGTACAATAACAATGCCATATGCAGAGCTGTGCCCGGCAGAAGGGCTCCTCTTGGGGAGGGTGACTCAGATCCTGCAGCCAGGACTGCTTGGCTGCGCTGCTCAGCCCCTGCCTGACTGAGGGGAGGCACCTTAGCATTGTGTGCTTCGGGTTTGTTATTTAAAATAAGGAAAATAAAACATCATAGGAAAATTCAGAGGTCTTTGGATAAAATAGTTTAACAAAGGGATTGATTTTGCATTTATTTAAGTAGATTCCAAAACCTTAAAAATTAAAGATATTTATAGTAAATATTGTGTGATATTTTACATTCAAAGTTTTCAGTTTGGGGAATGCACTTTGACATTGTAATTTCCTTTTTAATTTATAGCATTATAGAAAACACACAGGATTTCTGATTTATGGTTCAGCAGTATCTGCCGTAAGTGGGGCAAACATCATAGGAAAAAAGGCTGTCTCTGAAGTTATAGAGAATTTAGAAATCAGATTATTTGTTCTAAGTCTATCAGAGATACTGGCTTTTCACAGTCGTATGTAGAATGTGTTTTCCTATAGAATTGTTACCGATGGTGGCAGGGCTCTCAGGCCAGCCCCAGAAATTGTTCTATCCCAGCAATCCCCAACCTTTTTGGCACCAGGGACTGGTTTCATGGTAGACAGTTTTTCCATGGACTGTGGGAGTTGGGGGGGTATGGTTTCAGGATGATTCAAGCACATTACATTTATTGTGCAGTCAGACCTCTCTGCTAATGATAATCTGTATTTGCAGCTGCTCCCCAGCGCTGGCATCACTGCCTCAGCTCCATCTCAGATCATCAGGCATGAGATTCTCATAAGGAGTGTGAAACCTAGATCTCTCGCATATGCAGTTTACAGTAGGGTTTGAGCTCCTGTGAGGATCTAATGCCACCACTGATCTGACCGGAGGTGGAGCTCAGGTGGTGATGCAGTGGGAGTGATTATAAATACTAGCTGTAGCCTGCCGCACATCTCCTGCTTTGCAGCCCTGACACTTCCTAACAGGCCATGGACTGGTACTAGTCCGCAGCCTGGGGGTTGGGGACCACGGTCCTATCCTATAATGTAACTGAACTATAGTACTTAAGACTATTAGAGAAAATAAATGTTAATCATTAAAATAGATTAGAAATTCTGATGAGCTTATGGGACCATACTTGCCCCCCACTGCAGCCCATGTAGCAAGAAGCAGCTCTGGGAACTCTACACATGCTCTGCTCCTTGTCATCAGCTTGGGTTGCAGCAGGTCCCTGGTGGATTCAGGTGGGGTCAGTGAGGGCTCTGATGGGGGACTAAAACCACCAGAAATGGGAGTGCAGGGAGAATGAGCTTTGAGCCTTGCAGGAGGCGCAGGCAGAGGGTGGGGAGTATAAGGGCAGCCAGGGTAGGTGTAGCCACAGCAGCAGAGGATCTGAGGCAGCTCCAAGTTGAGTACTTTAACATCAGGAGCTTTGCGTCCAAAACTGTCTGAAGCAGTCACTAAAATATTACTGACAGAGAGTTGGAAAAAGCCAGTGAGTCTTTTGAGTTAGTGAAAAGATAGCATTTGCTGTGATAAAGCTACTCTAATATCTGGGAGCTTTAACAAAAGACTTAACCTGCCTCGGGGATGCAGGCCAGGCTACAGTTTCCAAAAGAGTTGGGAAAGTTTTCCAGGCTATTCCTTCTGTTACACTATGTAATTGTTTCATTATTCTCAATGTCAAACATCTACTCACTGTTCTGTAGAATATCCATTTGTCCCTAGTATGTAAATTAGATTATTGTCAAAGTGCCTTTGCACCTGTTGAAAATGCTGGCACAATTTCTCCATTAGTAAACCCCAGAAATCTGAGCCCTTCTTTCACTGAGGTTTCTTATTTCAACTAGAACATTCTTCTTGAATGTGTGTGATAGGATCAGTATACAATTTTCAAATGGTTTAGTCTTCTTTCTGAACCACAGAGTTTCTTATTCTGGGGAGTACTTGAAGTTTTCTCCACCCCCTCCTCCACTTCTGAATTAAGAAAAGAAAGGCTTATATTATGTTCAAGGCAGCTGCCAACAGAAATCTTGTTTTCATAAGAGCTGTGCTTGTCATTGCTTAATGATGATATATGTCAGGCCAAGCTGGTGACAGTTCTACTGTGATGAATTGGAGATGCCTCGGCATGGAGGGCCTTCTCTGTGTGGATCAATGGCCTTTGCAGTAGATGCCCTCTTATTGACCGTTTCTGCACCCTGTGTGGGTTCATTGTGAGGCAGTCTCCACCTGTGCACACACAGGTCCTGGAGAAGAGCACAGGGGTGAAGAGAGCACAGGGGGTTGATATTCTGACCCAGTGCTTCAGATCTAGGTAAACTGGAGACCCTTAGTTTTGTTGTCACCACTGCTGGCCAGGGATTTGACCTTCCTGACGCCCAGTTTGCAAGTTATGCCCATTCCAAGTAAATGATACAAGGAGTGGAAGTAGATGTCTATTTTGACTGTTGAGTGTTTTTGGTGTCTATTTCAAGTAGGACAAGATTGAAGCTAAGTAGGGTTAGAATGTATATTGAATATTACTTGATTCTTCTGGAAATTAACTCTTAGTTAATGACATACTAAGAACACCACTCACTCTCCAGCCCCTTGATTTACTCAAATCCCTTGTAAATTTTACTTTCCCTCTCTCCTTAAACCATTTCTTTTATCTGATAAAGCAGTACAAACACTGTTTCATTGTATCCTTTGAAACAATTTAAATCAGAAGGTGAAAGCTCAAAATAAATAGAATGCCTTCTTAAAATAGAAAAATAAAGTTTACGTTACAGGATCGATAGTATTAAAGTTCTGATACCTCATTTCTCTTAAATTTAAAACTTGATTTAATAGACATTGAACTAGGGGAGAATTCTCAGGTTTAATATTCAGGACTAGGAGGTATATGTCTCTGTGGAACTTACTTTGTTAATATTTCATAATATTAAGTCTGTCAATAGATCACATAACCACTTAGCACTAAATGGACTATTGGGATGTGGAAAGAAAGGTTCAACCAAGAATAGGTTTTTCTTTTCCCACCTGTCCGTACCTCTTGATAACTTCTCCGGCCCTAGAGCTGTCACTTCCCTTCTGGGTGTTAGAAGAGTCTTGCTGTAGGTATTAGGAGCCCAAACCACTCTCAGCCAAAACTTCTTCTTTCAGCTCACGCAAAGCCCTCTCCCTCCCCAGGCCAGAGGCAGTGGGTCTGTTTATTCTTTAGGTCTGCTCTCTCCACTCTCACCTACTTTTGCCCCCCAACCCCCGTTCCCCTTGGCTTCTTCAGTTGAGGGGTAAGGAAGGCACAGGAAAAGGGTGCCGTCTTTTTGACTGGGCTGTTGTTATCTGCCATGCTCATCTTCTGTCTCTCTGTTTCTGTCTCTGCATCTGTCTCTTGGGTTCTTCAGAGGAGCCCCTCCCCTCCTCCTGGAATGCACACTCCTGGTGAGCTTTTACCACTTCTCTTCTGAGTCTTGCCCTGGAGGTGCCCCCAGCTCCATCCCTATGCCCAGGCCCCTTGCCTCTTCAGGCAGTCCTCTTGGCCCGGGCAGTATGTGTGCCCTCCCACACTGGAGCAGCCGGCCAGGCCACTGCTGATGTAGCTGTTCCCCTCCTTCCCCACACCTCAGCCTGTGGAGCAGGGACTGACACCAGGGTTGTGCTGGGTGGGGTTGCCTCTCATTAAGCCCGAGACATGTGCCCTACTGCCCTCTTCTTTGAAACAGAAGCCAAGTCAAGATACGGAAATGTCCTGTCACTGTCACAGTTGCGGATTTGGATGCTGCTGCTATCTAGTTGGTTGTTTTAATGTGTGGATGTAAACCTCAGAATTATAGGGAAGATTAGTCTGAATTATGAAGAATTTTTAATAATGTGCAATGTAGTTATTTTCAAATGTAGCAATATACTTTAAAATGAAGTTTTCAGCATTAAGTGAAGTCTTAACTGCTATATCCTATTATGGTAAAATATAAAAATCTTCTAAGGAATTTATTCTTTTAGGTTGACTCAAAAATTGAAGTTATGTTGAAGAAATTTTTCATCCTTATTTTGGAAATATACTGAATTTTATGGTAGATTTCTTATAGGAAACACACATATTCAATATGTATGTCATAAAAGATTTCCCATTATGTCAGTTAAAATAGATCTTAGTTTTGTTTTAGGACTTTACAGTTCATACTCAGAAAGCACAATATATTTTGACAATAAAGTTCATAAATTAGAATCTGTGGGCTTAGATGTATTAATAATGGAGATGGACTATTGGCTATTTTTTTCCTGCCTCACTTTGTTTTTAGCTTATGAGTATGGGAAATTTTAATGGATCTTGTACATCATGGTATATTGGGAAATCATAGGGTTAAAACTTGGTAATATACCAAGATAAAATGATCAAAAGTAGGTTTTGAGGGAATCATGCATTTGTGTTTTAGCCTTCCCACTTAAAAACAATTATACAGAGATTGTCAGACTTTTGGCATTAGGTAACTGATAACGTATATCGAACCCTTTGTTAAGACCGTTGCTGTTGAGAAGTGTGTTGAGTACATTCTAGTAACATCCACTGCCAGTTCAGTGGGTCTTGGGAATACTAACGTGGCTGGCAGCAGTCTGACCTAGCTGTTGCTTTTTAGAAGTAGACATGTGGCTTCTCTTTCGAAGAAAGCAGTGGAAATGTGCAAGAGAGGGAGAAATGGAGTCTTGCTGGTAAAGCAGACTTGGTTAAGTCTGACATAGTTGATTTCTGCAGTGAGAGCGATTTTCGAGTTACGAAGCCAATGACAGCCAGCTGTTGGTTAGGCTTACCGTTTGCTGGCCACCCATCACTCGGGGTAAATGCCAGTTTACAGAATGGGTGGAGGAGGAGGACGGCAGGCACCCTCATCATTACTTTACCTGGAAAGGTAGCTGGACTCTCTGGGCTTCAGAGGAGGGAACTGCCAATGAAGAATGTGCTTGTGTGGTTCAGGCTTCATTTGTTCCTTTCCGTGTGTTCAGTTTGCTTGTGCGGAGGTTATGCAGCTGACAGACCCCTTGGTACAAATACCTTGTTGCTGAGGTCACATGGTGAGATTTATGGCAACTGTGAAGGGCAGGCATGTTTGCTTGCAGGACACATTTTGTGGGTAGGTTTCTTGGTGATAACGTCATTCTGAGCTGACTTGGCCTCCTTGTTTAATAGAATCATTTTTAAATGAGCGGAACAGCATTCTGGTCTTAGTGACAGCCCTGCGTGAGGACTTGTTTAAGAACCTGCATGCTCAGGCTCAGCACCGTGCCGCCCCAGAGCAGCTTTATTCTGTGGTGGGGAGAGCATGGAGACTGGGGATCAGTCAGCTCACACAGAATGGAAGGCTGAAGTAGCTGGATGAGAATGAACGTTCTGCTGATTTTCGTACCTAGTTCATAAAAAACTTGTTTTTCCCCTTTCCATTTTAGCAACTGTCCTGTTAAGAAACAGCATGCTTGAAAAGGCACAGGAAAGTGACGAATATAAATTTGTTAGAGAAATCCGCACTGCTTGATTGTGTCATCTTTTGGAGCATGTTTTATTTTTTGACACAAAGGAGAAATAAGGGCGATTCGCACCAACGGAAACTGCTGTAGCGCAGCTCTGTGTGCCGCTTAAACTAGCAGCAGTTGCTCCTCCCGCCCTTCGTCTCTGCACAAAGGAGGTGATGTAATCCCTTTAGTTGCTGGCCACGTGGCCAGCATGCCGTCACTGTCTTCACCGATGCCTCTGTGCTGCCAGCACTTCATTGGCGGGGGTGACTGTGCCTTTGCAATTAAATTGCATTCCCCTTGTCCTGCCTGCCCCTCCTGGCCCGGGCAGCCCCTCACCTGGATACACGCGCGTGTTAACGAGGGCAGCCTGGCTTCACAGCTGAATTGTACTGGTGACTTTTACGCAGAAAAATGACCAGAGTAGCCTCTTTTACAGTGCTTTGGAGCCTCAGCATGCCCACAAATTAACGGTGGGGGAGGAGACGCTCTGTTGCCATTAGCAACCACTTGCCTATTTATTAGGGGAGTGAAATGCTCAAAGCTCAGGCTTTTCCCTTCATTCCTTCTGCTTTCCCGTGAGTTCCGAGAGTAGCTTGTACAGTCAAGAGGGATGAAGAAGAAGACGACTACTGAGTTCAGCTGCGTGTGCATAAAAGCACATCCTTTGCAACGAAGACAGGGACCCACTGTGGGGTGCTGCTGGTTTGCCTGCCCTCATGGTCATCAGTGTGTTCCGTTGGGTTCAAGGCAGTCACAGCCGCATGATAGCAGCCAGGAATTGTGCCCAGATTTGCTCAGCCCTGGGTGCAACACCTTACATGCATTTTTGCACTGAATTTTCCAGCGGCTTTCTGAAATGCATGACATACAGAAGAGGAAACTGCAGCCAGGAGAGGTGCAGTGATTTGCTCAGGCTCTCCTGCATCAGAAAAGGCACACCACCACGCCCCTGCCCAGCACAGAAGACATGGGGGCTGGGGGAATACTTCAGATTCGATCCCCAGTTACTGTTTTCTTTAGAGGAAACATTAGGTTTTGAACCTTCTTTCTTATGAGATCCAGGTGATTCTCTTATGATGAGTCCCTGGGTGTGTAAGCCGCCAGCCACTGAGGCTTAGTGATGCCAAACAGCTTTGTACTCTTGGGCCTGGCTTTCTTGGAATGTTATTACAGTGATTACGTGCCACTACCTGTAAGATTTAAGAAATCACAAGGTTTCCTTGATTTCATGGCTGATGATTTTCAAAGTGAAAATATGATTGCATTAACAAAACCATCTCTTCGTGACACAGCGAAGTGGCCCAGGCTTCGGGCCCTGTGCCTCTGGGGACCTCTCTGTCAAGCTGTGTCAGTACGAATTTCAGTTAACACTTATGGGTTGCATACAAGGTGACAGATATAACCTGTGTAAATAAAAATCGTAGCACCCAAATCCCAGATTCTTGAAGTGCCTTTTTCTTTGGAGAATTTGGAGACGAAGTGAATTGGAAATGGTGGGGAGCACTGGTTGATGTGCGGCCTCCACGCCTGGCGGCGCACCTGTTTCTCCTTTTCCACAGCCACATGCAGCCTTGAGGGGTCAGAGGCTGGACCGCTCCCCTGATAGGGTCCCCTTTTCTTCTCTGGGCAGTGCAGGTTCAGGACTGGGCTTAGGGGAGAAGAGGTGGGGCATCTTTTAATTTTCTGAGCCCTCGCCATTGCTGAGCAGTCGTTGGTGCTTTACATGGGTCACCCCAAAGCTGCCTTGGGAGGTGGGGACGGCTGGGCCCTGGAGTTCACCTGCAGGGGGAAGGTATGAGGAGTGGGAGAGGCATAATTAACAGGTGAAGCAGGTGTCAACAGAAGCCATGGGATCAGAGACAGATGATTTGAGAAAGATTGTGCCCATTTCCTCTCTAAAATTAGAGGGGAAGTTGGCCTTAGAGGGATCAGATTCGTCAGGGAAGAGAAGCAAAGAACCTTAACACCTTGGTTTTCTTGGTGAAGGAAGAGGCGACTGTGAGATGAAAGGTGAGGTTGAGTCGAGGGCTTGGGGGGGACAGGCGGGTTGGAGCAGCCTCAGAGGCCCGAGTGCCCGGTGGGCTGCTAGTCCATGGCGCTGTCTCCTTACCACTGTGGGATGGTCCGCCAGACCCTTGACCACCTTTGGCCAACCTGTGAGATGACAGCGAAGCCTGCCAAATGATTATGAAGGGGCCGATCTTTGAAAAAAAAAAGTCCTTCCCGAGCTGTCGTATCTTTAGCCTTAACCAGATCCTGTAAAATATGACATTGAATAATCAGTTTGGCATTATTTATAGTTGTTTCCAAAAGGAAAAGGTGACTTTCCTGCTGTAAACTCACTTGTGGTGATTTTGTATCTTGTTCAAGATTTTGTCTCATTAAAAATTAAGCATCTTTTGGGCAGGACTCTTTGGAGACACTTTCAATATGTACAGGCCTTTGCTTTACACGTCATGTCTGTTGACAGATCTAATTGCTTTTCCTTCATGCTAATTCTCCATTGATTCCTGTCTCAGCGTCTCTCTAGCTGTGGCCTAACCAAGTGCCTGGCCACCTTACTGGACTTGCTGCCTACAGGTTCGCCACCTTCTCGGACATTTCAGAGTGTCTGCTCAGACTTAGTTGCAGTTATGTGCCCACCGAGAAATGGGCCTTATAACTGGCCAGCCACAGAACGCAAGAATGTTCCAGAAGGCTGAATTCAGATTCCTCAGGGGGTCTCACCTGTCTCCCTGAAGGACTTCACCTGTGTTCTTGATGGCCCTGTTCTAAGGCGCAGCTTTCAAATAGTGTCCTGTGCTCTCTGTTGCTACCTCTCGTAAAGAGAACAAAAGATGGCAAGAGAGCCCAAGAAACTATTAAAACCATTTCTCAGACATCTGAGAAACGGACCTTTCCAGATCTGAATTACTGCCTTAAAATTGGATTACAGTGTATGAACCAAGAATACAGGTTTTTATTTTATTTTTAAACCAGAAGGCATCATCTCTCTGGAGCAGACAGACCCTGGGCTTTCCTGTGGCACACTGCCAGGGCAGCAGAGGGCAGAGTTTGTGAGGCCTCTCCTTGGCCAAACACCACTCGTGGGTGGGGTGTGGACAGACACAGCATAGGGAAGCTGACTCCAGGATAGACCTGGGAAGACTGGCCTGTGTGCTCCGGGCTCCTGGACTCGGGATGTGGCCGTGCATGCTGCCACTGCTTCACCTCACCTCACTGGGGTGGCCGCAGAGTTACAGTTCGCCACTCATTTGATCAGGGAAACACTCTCTGTGTCAGCACCATCTTTAGTCACTGATGCAGACTACCCTGGTCATATCACTGTCTTTCCAACAGTAGTTAAGACAGACATTGCTGAGGAAAAAAGGAAATGCTGATGCCACAGAAGATAGGAGCTCTGTGTTCACCAGTGAATGTGTGCACTGTTACCTCCTGGATGTAGGAAAAAAGTATCAAAATCTTCTTTAAAGTACTTATTTATGGCTTCTTATTTTTTAAATGTCCATCTGGGGACATGTGTCATTACATAATACACTAGTACCATAGTGCATATGTAGTGTACAATTGAGGGACATGTAATAAAATTCTTTAGTGATGGGGTTCTTGATCAAAAGTGTGCGAAGACTGTTGCCTTAGGGCAGTGGTTCTTAACGTTTTATCCCAGGGACCCCTTAGGTTCCCCAAGATCTTTTCAGGGAATCTCTGAGTTAAAGCTATTTTCACAGTAGGCATAGCCTTAGCTCATTCCCACTCATTCTCTCCGAAGTGTGTTTTGAAGTCCTTCAGAAGCTACATGACATGTAACATCACAACAGATCAAAGGCAGAAGGTATGTTCTGTTAAGCCAGACATTAAAAGAAGTCTCAAAAGTATAAACCAAATGCCAGCTTTCTTTCTGGCTTTTTTTTTTAATAGATATTTTTTAAAAACATTATTTATGTTAACATGTATTTATTATTTTTGAAGAAATTATTCAAATTTTTCCCAGGTTTAATTTCAAATATGGTAAATATCCATATGAGATATCTTGATATTTTATGGATAGAATTATAGGTAATAGATAGAAGCCACGTAAACCAGAGCTCTTTGGAATCCTCAGGAATTTGTAAGAGTGTAAAGGGGTCGTGAGCCTCAGACCTTTGGGAACTGCTGGCTGCCCTGGAGGCTCTGATGGCCTTGCCTGGGCAGCGCAGTCCAGCCAAGTGCTGCTTGGTGCCTGGGACGGAAGGACGCAGGAAGTGAGGAGGACTCGGGAAGACCAGGCGATCTTTCTACTCTGTTTTGGTGCTGCCCTCCTTGAAGAAGGGCAGGAAGATTTTTAACTCCTGATCTCCATCCTTCTCCGCCTGTTTCTGCTCCAATCCACGCCAGTAGCATAGGTGGGTTATTGTATATTAAATAGGCTTTGGTGGGCTCCTGTGAGACCCCAGTAACAACTTGTAGCATTATTTCTGTGGGAAAATCCATTTCTGACATAGAGAAATAGCAGACTTACTAACAAAATAACAAAGTTTTTGTATACAGGCCATGTGGAGGTTAGAGACTGAGTTTACGTGCAAGTCTCCTCAGCAATTCCTTTTTGGCACTTACTCTTAGGAAATCTTAAATAGGAGGACTATTAGGGGAATTCAGTTCAGATAGAAATAGAAAGGGAAACATCTGGGGTATCCTGTTCTTTCAGTTTCAAACCTTCAGAGTAAAACGCCAAAATCTAGTTTACTGTTCTATTAGTTCAGAGTGTTTAGAACCTAGAGTTGATTTCAGATTAGTCTTTTGTCTAGTCTACTAATGTGCTTGTTTTCTTTTCTTCTTTAACTCATTTTGGTAAAAGGCTGCCAATAGTTGCACCCTTTAAAAAAATACATAGACTGGTCTGACAGACAATACAAGCTTTAGAGAGAATGTGGAGTATACCATTTGGGAAATAATTTGATATAAACTGATAAACTGTGACCCAGCAGTTTCATCTGTAGGCATATCCCTAGGCCTAGAGTCAGTGGCAGTGTGTTTGGGAATACATGTACAGGGCTGCTCATGCAGCATCATTTATAGTAGCAAAAATGGGAGACAAATCAAATGTCCACTAACAAGATTGCTTAAATAAGTTTATGGCGTAGTGATAGAATAGAGCACTACGCAGCAGTGAAATTGCACTAAGTAAAACTCAGCATGCGCATCAGTGTGGATGAACCGTGCAAACTGGGGGCAAGTCACGGGAGAATGCAAGTACACGCTGAGCATCTCTTGTCTGAAGTGCTTGGTACCAGAAGTGTTTTGGATTTCAGTTTTTAAAAAATGATTTGCATATACAAAATGCGCTATCTTAGGGATGGGACCCAAGTCTGATCACAGAATTCATTTATTTCATGTTTCATATACATCTTATATACATAGCCTGAAGGTAATTTTATACAATATTTTTAATAATTTTGTGCATGAAACAGGGTTTTGACTACATCTTGACTACAGTCCATCACATGAGGTTAGGTATGGAATTTTCCAATTACGGTATCATGTTGACACTCAAAAAGTGTCAGATTTTGGAGTACTTAGGATTTCAGGTTTTCGAATTATATAGATGTTTAACCTGTAGTATTGCATTTATGTAAAGCTAAAAAACAGGGAATGTAGCAATATATTTTGTAGTAATTGATTCATAAATGGCAAAACTATAAAGAAAAGAGAATGAATGGTTATCCTAAAAGTCAGCATAGTGACTATGTCAAGAGCCAGGCAGGAGGTACAAGTAGGGAGGGGCTTGGGGGAGGCTTATAAGGTATTGGTAGTGTGTGGTTCTTAAATGGGTGGTGGTTTCAAACACATATATGTAATAAATACACATGCCTTCATACAGGTCAGTCTATGATTTTCTTCCAAGTCTGGGGCCTATTTTGCTGACGCTTTCATTTTAGTAGTTGAAGGAATTAGAAGAATTGATTTCAAAACCTTTTTGTTTTACCATAAAGTGAATAATTGAATATTTAAAACCATCAGGGCTCTTAGAAGTTATTTACTATAATAGCAACCACCTGTCCTTCTCCTGTTTTGAGGTTTTGAAGGTGGTGCAGTGTTTTGGTTGCAGAGTTGACTGATGTCATACTGTGAGCTTCCACAAAACCATCTGGTCTGGCTTTTGCAAGGAACAAAAAAGGAAAACTTAGTGTGGTTTTCATCACTTTAAAAGATTATTTTCAAATGAGTTCTGCCTGTAGCAGAGCACGGGTCAAGGGCGTGGCACTGTGGGCAGTGTGTGTATAAAGGCCAGCATCTTTGTCTGTGTCCAGGTACTGTTCAGTGCGGCATTCGCCTCTGTATCAAGGTGGAGCGGGAAGATCCTGTTTTTGATCATCTGTCATAATGAGAGATGATCGTCTATTGAGAAGAGACCCAAAGGTAGAAGCTGAGGATGAGAGTGTGGTCTGTCTGTGCCTTCTGGTGACCTCCTGCTGTCCATGCACAGTCTTCCTGGGGGAGGCCACGTGGGAGCCAGGCACCCTCTGCTCCATAGGCATCAGGAAGGTTCACCCTGGCGTCTCCGCCAGATCCAGTGGTCACTAGCAAGTTCCCGGACTCAGCCGTAAGCGGCCGTGATAGCACACGCCTTCATCCTTCCCACCTCTGTCCTCCAAAGGAGAAAAGGAATTCTTAACACTGGTGGACAGGCTCCAAGGAAAGGGATGTGAAGTAGAGAGATGCCAGAAAGGGAAGATGCTTTTGGGCTGTTGAAGTTTTGTTGCCACTATTTTAGTGAGAAGTGGTCTCTTCTACAAAAATGAAATTTGTTCCCTTCAGGTGGTTTTATGACTCACCTGTTTCCATTTCTGATTGTATTCTGGTTTGTCCTTTTCCACAGCAGGAATGGGGGTAAGCAGCATCCCGACATGCTCAGGTGCCAGTTGGGGGGTAGAGGTGATAAGGGGGTCAGGGTGAAAGATCATAATGAATAGTCTGACTTTTGGGTTGCTTTATGGTTCCTTAAATTATTTATAGTCAGTTTGGGAGAAGGAAATTGCCAAGGTTAATCTACTGTGACTGTGTTGATTTTGTAAAAATAGGTCTGCTTTTTGTGGCTTTTAATGATAACTACATGTCCAGTCTTTTTTTTTTAATTTTTAACACATTGACCGACTGCCACGAGAGTTGTATTTAACTCGGGCTAGTTTTGAGCCTGGGGCTGCCTGTAGCAAAACCCTGCAGTTGGTTCATGAAAATCTTACTTGTTGATGTTCTTATTGTTACAGTCAATATTGTCAATTTAATTCTAAAAACATGGATTGTGTTGCATATAACTCATGCACAGAGAACAATAAAAAATAACAAATCAGAAAGGATTTCCTGTGGCCCCAGGAAAAAAAATTTTTTTCTTTCTATTGTGGCAGTGTGTTGAGTAAAGATTTCTTTCCTTATAGAATATAATAATTGCAGGTAAATGGGGCAAAATTTCCAAAAATCCAGTAATTTAAAGCACTTACCAAACTTGTATAGCTAAGAATAAGCTTCTTCCTCTGATATTAAAAATAATGATAGGATTCTGTGCCCTGTTTATTAGTCAGTTCTGTGGGGTCATGTTCTAGGCTCTCCATGTTACAGATGAAGAAAGGAAGGTGCGGAGAGACAGAGCGCCTGCCGGGGTGAGGTGGCTGACCCAGGCGGCCGGCTTCCAGAGCCCAGGCTCCTAACCAGGCACCTAAGTAACTTTTGACACAAAATTTCGTTTTGAATTGTGGCACCATTGTGGCTTTCAGGTGATGTACCTAGAACTTGGAATGTTAGTGAAAATGAGTTGTGACGTGCAGTGTTACCCCTGCCCGCCATGTGCTGTGCTCCTGGGTCTCCTCCACGCCTCACCTCTTGTGTGTACATCACAACTCCTTTGAGAGGTGGTTGTTTGTAGCCCCGTGTCACCTCCTTTGGAGGGTCCCTGCCTCTGGAGCGGCCGTGCACTGAGGTCTCTGTGCAGAATACTGTCAAGGTGCTCCTTGTGCCAGGAGCTGCCAGTGAGTGCGTGCCACTCACCTTATTTTAAATGTCCTTATTGCATTGCCATGTTCATTACTATACTGAGTTTAATTTGGAAAAAAATGTCCCCTGTGGTTCGTAGTAGATACAGACTTCTTGCCCTGTCAGGAATGTAGCAATTAGGAGATTGGAAAAAGGAGAACAGATTTCCCAGCCTACAGGGCAGTCAGCCTTGCAGAGTCCATTTGGCTCTTACCCCACTCAGATTGGGTACTGCAGGTCAGAAGTCTACAGATGCAAAACTTTGGCAGAGTGTGACCTCCCCCACCCCCATTTCTTATTGCAGGACCCGGAGTGGCCCCTGCTTCCTAGAGCAGTGAGTTGGAGGAGGCTGTGTGGCCTCAGTGCCGGCCCAGTTGCCTGCCTCATGTCCTCCCGCTGCTCTGTGGCATTCTCCCAGGTGGAGTGTGAGGTGGTCACCTCGTCAGAGCTGCTTCTGTTGGAGCCTTAGTAATAGCTGGATTAACTGTACCCTGTCATTTCAAGATGGTGAGAGCAGATGAGCATTGCAGTCCTGCCAGGTAGGTGGGCGGTGGGGACACTGGTGGCACATCCCTCTGTGCCTGTGTTGGCTTCCACTCACTAAGCTCCAACTTCCTGCAGGTGAACCAAGGGAAGAGACGCCGCCACGTGTAAACAGGTCGTTTCCTCATGTTCACTTGGGTCCCCATGCAGTGACTCCCGCCCGAGCAGGCTTCCCTCCGCTGGCTCCCAGAGATTCTTCACACCCCTCTCAGACACCTCTGTCCGGCCCCCTTGTGCCTCTCAGCTTTCTCTCTTGGCCAGTGTTATTGGCATAACAATACCAAGAGGGGGACGAGCCAGTCCACATTAAATCCATTTTTACGGCAAAAATTGTTTTCTGGCAAGGGGTTGTGGCACGTACCTGTAGTCCTAGATACTTGGGAGACTGAGGCAGGAGGCTCGCTTGAGCCCGGGAGTTCAAGGCTGCAGTGAGCTCTGATCGCACCACTGCACTCCAGCCTGGGCAACGGAGCCAGACCTCGTTTTTGAATTTGAGGGATAGGAGGTAGAGGAGTACATAGAGAATTGAAATGAATTTTTCTCTTCTCTCTTTATAAAAGAGATGGGGTCTTGCTGTATTGACCAGGCTGATCTCAAACTCTTGGGCTCAGGTGATCCACCTCGGCCTCCCAAGTAGCTGGGATTGTAGGTGTGTGCCACTGTGCCTGCCTGTTTTCTTTCTTCCCTTTCCCCTCTTAGCAGATGCTTTACTTTTCTCAATCTTCTTTGTAGTTTCTTAAATTTCTCATTAGGAATTCAGTAGGAAGGAAATGACAGGGGCCTATTTACTATAATTTTGTTTTTCCTTGCTTGAAATTGAGAAATGAGGGTGTAGGGCAGGACACCAACACCAGAGTTCATGTAAGCAAAAGAAAATACTTTAACCTTCAAAGCCAGTGAATCCTTAAAGGCTTTGGTTGCCCAAATCAATATAATCTTAAGACAGTTGGTCAAGGATGTTACCTTTGACCAAGGTTGGGTTGGCCCTGTTCCTTGAACGGGAAGCTACTGGCCAGCACCCTGGTGTCCAGGCTTGCACACTTGTTGGGCAGTCAAATCTTGTTACACCATATTGAAGGATTTTGAAGAAAACTTCAAACCTGACTGTAGGTTGCATTCAGAATTAGCCTAAAAAACATGTTACAAAGTGCCGCTTTTGCTTTTTTTGAGTTGTTTTTACTTAACTGTAACAGGATTGCTCCTACTAGGTTTTTACATTGTTACAGGCCCTGTGGCCCCTGCTGGTCAGTAAACAGGACTGCCTTTGCTCCCGATTGCATCCTCACAGCGTGGGGATGTACTACAAACTACATTCAGGGAAAAAGGAACAAAATTGTCAAAGCAAAGTACGTTAACTGAAGTAACTTAGGCAAAGCAGTGATGTGTAAGCTATAATGTGGATTTCTAATGATTAAACCATCACAATACTAATCTTTGAAGGTGTTATTTATATTATTATTCACTTCCATGCTTTGTGTTTTTAATCCATAAAGCAAGGGTTTCTAACCCTTTCAGAATGGTCCAGAACACCCTTATTTAGCTAAGGACTTATTTCTAGTGCCAGTGACAGATATGACATTTCAGTGACAAAAGAAACACTTTTAAGCAACTTTGTCTAATTAACCATAACAATATCTGTATCTCTTTTTATAAATAACTGTACATGTATTTGCAAGACGTGTTTATTTCTCCGTCAGATTTTGCTTGTTGAGTACACATAGTTAAGGCTACTGTTTGGTCTAATGTGTGTTTTATTTTGTTTTAGATTATAAGCTTCTTAAAATGAGGAATGTGCCATTTAGGGAGAAAATCTCTAGGGCTTAGGAGAGCGCCATGTGTAAATATGTCCTTTATGGATGCCAAGTGATTAAAAACACAGTTCTAAGCCTTGTCAAGGGACTGACTAGCAGAAAGTTCTGCCAAATTCTTTGATGTTATTAAAGATATATCTTTCTAGTGAGTTTCATGTTGGAATTAAATCCATGCTTAATGAAGTGAAAATCAGTTTTCAGATCTTCAGTTAAAAGTCCTGATGTTTGTGGCATTTGCCTTATATGATATATTAATAACAGTAAATGAATTAACTGGAAAATTTTAAAGTAGAAATGAACCTACAGTATCTTAACTTTGCTGAATATATTAGGAGAAACTTTGATATTTTATATATATGCAATCTAATGATTCTAAAAACTGTATTTTAATTTAGATGTAATTACTAGTCACTCAAGATAATGGATAGCTTACTAAGCCATTATTTACATTTTCCCCAGGGATGGAAACCTCATCACCATGGTATATGGAAGTAGAGGGATTGATAGGCCCTGTGAAGCCTGGGAGGGAGTCCCCTGGGTGGGGATTGTGGCTTCAGTGACTGGTGCTGGCACCTGCCCCTCCCTAGCCCCCTTCTTACCTGTCTGGTAGGAAGAGGGACTCATTCAGGGCCAGCCTTACCATTTTAGGAGGGAGGAGGTGAGTCTAGGGTAGGGGATGTTGATGTGGAGATAAGCTGGAAGAAGCCAAATTTTAAACCCTGATCTTGGTTCAGTGATGGGAATTAAGTCCCTTTATCTCCTGGAAATTTATAGACTGACTGGAGAGCTTTGGCCCAGCCTACCTGCTTTACTTTTGTTCTGCACCTTTTATACCCATGGTCAGTGCCAAGGCAAGATTTTGTGGGTGAAGTAGCACAGACATCCTGGGATGTTACTGTTTGTGATATGAGGCCCTCACAGAGGCTGAACTCATGTTCGGTTAATGTGGGGCAAACGTGGTCTTGTTGGTATCTAGTAGTCTGCCTCAGGTTGGCCTTCTGGTACTGAGGGACTCGAGACTCCAGTATGGGCTGGCAAACAAAAGGAAGAAAGACAAACGTTCAGTTTTGAGTTGCATGGAGTTGACTTGCCTTGCCAATTCCATCATGGTGGTCTGTTTACAAAATGTCATAATTAAAATACTTCAAGGTAGCCTTAAATTCTTGGGTGAAAACACTACTGAATGCAGAAAGGCAGAGCTGTGAGACCCGTGTTTCCTGTTTAGAAACCACTTTGCTGAATATATTAGGAGAATATATTCCCTGAATATCTTGTGTTACCTTTGGTAGTTGAGGTGCTGGACGAAAAGCCTCCCAGTTCTCTTCCCCCAACGCACACAGTCTGTTCTTTCCAGCAGAGAAGGTTTTGTTTTGCTTTGTTTTGGTGGTGGTTGGAGCAGATAACTTTTTAAGAAGATTGTAAGGATCTCAAGGTAAAACTTTTCTCTCCTTTAAAATATAGATTGAGAATATGTAAATACAGTTTTATTTAATCACCAAATATACTAGACATAGCATGAATACTATCCCTTTAGCTGCTCAAAGGAGTTTGTACAGCTAGTTGAATGCTTCAAAGCTGTCGCTGACTCTCGGTGGCTAGATGGAAACACTGCTCAGAACTCCAGATTGTAGACTGCCATTTGAAATTGCCGCTTGCCTGAAGCATGTGGATGTCCAGGTTTAACCAGCTAGGTGTTAAGTTCTTACTCTGTGCTAGGTGCGATGGACACCGTGCAGTCAGACACAGTTCAGCCCCTGCCCTCAGGGAGCTCAGCTGCTGGTAGGGACACTGACAAGTCTTTAGACAATTTCTGTGAATTGTGATACGGATTTCAGGTGCTGTGGGAGTGCAGGGTAGGGGTGTCTGATCCAGCAGAGGGGGATTCAAGAGTGGGGGAAGGTGAAGAAGGGTGTGTGTGTGTGTGTGTTGGGAGCGGGAAGGAAAGGGGGTGTTTTAGGCATGTGGAGGAGCAGTGTGTGTAGAAGTTCAGTGGTGAGTGGGTGATGATTAGGATTCCTGGAATGAGTCTGGAGAGAGGGTAACTAATGGTGAACTATTGAGACTATAGAGGTAGCAGACAAACCAGCTCATGAGGGACTTTATTCGAGGGCACCAAGAAACCATTAAAGAATTTTGGGGGAGTAAACTGACAAGATGTTTGTTTTAGGAACATCTTTCTGGGGACAATGGTAAAATGGATTCGAGGGAATTGTGAACACAGATTAGGAGATTGCTGGAATAACCCACATACAGGAGATACTGGCCAGTGGGGGCAGAGAGACATAGGTGCTTCAGTTGAACCGTGGAGCCTGTAGGACTCCGCTTCATGAAAATAGGGAATTCGAGTGAGGATGGAGGGCAGGGAGAATCCTGGGTCCCTGATTTGGCCACGGGGTGGATAGTTTGTGGGGTGTGTGTACTGTTCTGGGACCTGCACAGTGGGGAGCAGGCTTGGGGGCAAGCATGAGGTCTGGCTTAGCTGGCCAGGTGGTGACTGTCCCGTAGGCACGCAGGTACCTTTTCATCATGGCGCCTCTTTGTTCCAGTGATGGACAGTTTCCTGCTGACAGACAAAACCCATCATAATCACTGCCCCCATACCTTGTCTTTGTTCTCTCCCACGGATGTGTTGTGTTTTCGCTACTCTGCTTCTGCTGATGCTGTTTGCTCTGGCGGAGTGCGCTCTCTTCTCCACTTTGCCCACTCGGGGACCATCTATTTCTTCGACACTTGGCACAAGTCCTTCATCTGATGGCGTGTCTTCTCTTTCCTGTTCTCATCCCTCTGGCCCCAGCATCTGTACTGCAAAACTGACCCCTCAAATGTGTTCCTTCCCCAAACAGGCGGAGTTCAGGAAGGGCTCTAGATGACACTTTGCACACAGGCACTCCTCTGCCTCCATGCGGGCTAATCCATCCATGCACACTGAGAGTTCTTGCACTGCTAGTTTATACCGCATCTCTGTGGTTGAAAGCCTCTTTGCCTGCCTGTTCCTAACGTAATAATCAAAAAGATACTCATATAAAGGAAAAGAAGTAGAATTATAGCTTTATTTTCCGAAGCCTTTTACAGAGTATGATTGTGATCTGCATTAAAAAGTATATATGGCCACTGAGTTCAAAATAAGAAAAATTTGACAGAGGACAAGAGTGCTGAAATGTGAGATGTTTGGCATGATTAAACAGGGTTTCTTTTAGTAGTCAGCCTTGTTGATATGATATGTATCAAATCATTTGATACAATGATTAAATTTTATTCGTTGTATCACTCTGGTTCATTTGATACACACTGAACTTCTACACAGCTTTCCTGAGAGGCTTCCTCTGTACAGCAAGTTTTTGGAGTCACTCGGCATCACAGAGCCATATATATGCACACACATGTACAACTGTGTGTGATGTATGTATGTTGATTAGGGTGGGGTAACTTGGGTCCCAGATTACAACCCCTTCTCCCAGAAGCATCACCCAATAAGCCGTACAGGCTCGGACAGACAGATACATGTGTTCTTTATTCTGGCATTAGGCAAAAAGGGTAAGTTTTCTCTGTGTATAGCTCTATGCTGGTCCCTTGGGATGCAAAGATGAATGACACATCTGGGCACGTGGTTCTTTTTTGATTTATGAGATCGTAAGAAAGTAGAACCCCCCCCCCTTATAATAATGCCACTTTTTTTTTTTTTTTTTGGAAACAGAGTCTATCTCTGTCCCCTGGGTAGAGTGCAGTGGTGTCATCGTAGCTCACTGCAACCTCAAATTCCTGGGCTCAAGTGATCCTCTTGTCTCAGCCTCCTGAGTAGCTGAGACTACCAGTGCGTGCCACAACACTTGGCTAATTTTCTATGTTTAGCAGAGACAGGGTCTTGTTCTTACTCAGGCTGCTCTCGAACTCCTGAGCTTAAGCAATCCTCCCATTCTCGGCCTCCCAGAGAGCTAGGATTACAAGTGTGGGCCATTGAGCCCAGTTTAATACTACTACTTTTTGACTATTAAGATATTCCCTTCTATTGGTCTATTAGTTATGCTTTAAAATTAACTTCTAGGCCAGGCACGGTGACTCATGCCTGTAATCCTAGCATTCTGGGAGGCCAAGACGGGAGGATCGCTCAAGGTCAGGAGTTCGAAACCACCCTGACCAAGAGCGAGACCCCGTCTCTACCATAAATAGAAAGAAATTAATTGGCCAACTAAAAATATATAGAGAAAAATTAGCCAGGCATGGTGGCGCATGCCTGTAGTCCCAGCTACTTGGGAGGCTGAGGTAAGAGGATCGCCTGAGCCCAGGAGTTTGAGGTTGCTGTAGCCAGGCTAATGCCGTGGCATTGTAGCCTGGGCAGCAGAGTGAGACTCTGTCTCAAAAAAAAAAAAATAATAATTCTAGTGTATGATTAATACATAATTAAAACATTAAACCAGAACAATTCTGCAGATTGCTTCATTTACATTAAAATATATGTACTTTCTTAAACATTTTTGTTACGGTCTTTTTGGTTATTTTGGCTTGTCCTTCGTATTTTATGGGTGTGACATTAAAAGCCAGAGCTGTTTTAAATGGAAATTCTTTTAACTCCCTCAATCAATCAAACTTAGGCTGCTTTTTCTTCCTTGAAGGTATAACATTATAGGCTATTTTTTCTAAAATTATGTGAAGGGATAAATTAACCAGTCTGACAGTTACTATAACCATAAAGGTTATAAATAAAAGTTATAATTCTATATTATGAAACCTCATCCATACTCTTGTGTGGTCTTGTCTGTGAACACGTCCATATTCTTGATATAAATACTTAATTCATTTTATATGCATTTTATGAGTGTGATTGTGGTTATGTATTTATGTAAAAATAATATAAAGCATTGCATTATGTTTTTTTTATATATATTAGTAAAAATGACAGCTATATCTTTTGATTTATAACCTTGTATCTTTCTCCCCTTTAATATGGTCATGGAGGATCTAGGCTAGTTAAAATGCTTCCTTCCTGCGTGTCACTTGTAGATGGTTGCACAACTAAAACCCTTGATAGCGCGAACACTGTGCCACCCCGGGCTGCAGCTCCCTATGCTCTGTTTGTAATCCTGCAGGTTCTGCAGTGAAGTGGCCTGCCTGGAGAGGGTGACGTCACCTCTCTCTGTGCATGCGCATGCCAAGTGAAGGTGGCGCTGGCCACGCAGATGCAGAGATTTATCACCCTGCTCTTTGTGTTCAGGGGTGCTGGTACGCGTGAGAAGTTTCCCCTCAATTAACTAATGAGTAAAATTCGGTAATTACCACCAAGAGCCAGTACTGATAGGAAGCTCCAGCTAACTGTTTAATTTCTTTTTGGTTGTTTTAAAATACTGCTTTGTTTATTACCATATTTTTATTACTGCTACAACCTGTGTTTTTATAAATATAGAGGGTTTTTTTTTTCAATCTCTTCTCATGGACGATTTTCCCATTTAGTAAATACTAAAGTGGCATAGCTGATAGGCAGCTGAGACCTCTGAAAATGCATTCATTTTGTTCAGCAGCCCGAACGATCAGGAAATAACTATTTTTTTCTAACACTGTTCCTGATTTTAAAGAAAACATTTAATTTGAGGATTATGTAAGATTTTAGATTACTAGTATCTGCCAGTAATCCTGGGAGAAATATAGGATAAAAAAAATTAACCTGTATTTTAAAATTTTTGGAATTTGATTCATTTCATCTTGGGTTTTTTTGTCCCTCTTATGTAAAAATATCATTGGGATAATTGGCTGCATAAAAGCTTTTGCTCACTGTGAATTTTTTTTTAAGATAATCTCCCTCTGTTGCCCTGGGTAGAGTGCAGTGGCACCATCATAGCTCACTTGCAACCTTGAACTCCTGTGCTCAAGCGATCCTCCGGCCTCAGCCTCCCCAGTAACTAGGCTTGCAGGCATGTGCCACTGTGCCTGGCTACTTTTTCTATTTTAGTGGAGATGGGGTCTTGCTCTTGCTCAGGCTAGTCTCAAACTCCTGACCTCAAGCAGTCCTCTCTCCTGAGCCTCTCAGTCTATGATGCTTAAAAAAAAAATGTTTTTTTTAATGGGGAGGGATTGTTCCCTTTCTGTTTGTTACTGTTTTAAATCTAATACAATGGAAGTGGCTAAGTGAGTGAGCATTCTGGTCACCAGGGACTAGCTTAGGAAGATATTCATCAATAGTAACAATGTAGCACCTCCTTGTAGGGCTTCAGGATAAAAAAAAATGAGTAATTGATTTGAACAGTGGGGTATCAGGTAGTTGAAGTTTCTGACTATTGATTCAACTAAAAGATTTTTCATTGTTGAATGATAACTTCTGGAATATTTCCTGTTAGGACAGAGAGGTGTTAATTTCCTTCTTATAAATACAAATCATACTGTGACTGAAGGCTAACCTGCACTGTGTTTATATTTCACAAACCTAAAATAGAAGATACTAAGGAATATTGGGGTGCTTGAGTGGTGGTTCAGGGGCACCAGTCATTCCACCTCTGTGGGGCATCCTTTGCCTGGTCTGCCCTAGGCATCTGGGATATGGGAGGGAACAAAAAACTGACCTGTCCTCCAGCTGTTGGCTGATTTAGAAAAAGAGAGAAAAATTCTCCACTTAATGGACAATGTACTGTTTATCATTTTCAGAAATAGGAGTGATTTGGGAGCATGGGTTTAACACTTATGCTTAGATTGACATACTGCTGAACCAAATAGTAATGTAAAAAGGTAATAACAATCGATTTTGGCAAATATTATCATGCTGAACCTTGGGGCTGAGATATTTTAGAATGAATGTATTAAAACCTCTGAATATTCAAATTTAATTGTTTTAGGGGAAAGACAATTTTTTTTATGTGTTGACTTGAAACTGGAAAGAAAATCAAGTACTGCCTACACATTTATATTTAGTTAACAACTACAAAATCTGATTTTTAGCCCAAGCCTGTTTTCGCCAAGATCATTCAGAAATATTAGTGTACAAGTCTTAGAGTAAGAGCAAACATTATCATGTGAGTATTCTGGCTGGTTCAAAAGAGTATTTGTTGCCAGCCTTTTAGGATTCCCCTAGGAAACATCTTCTGTACCTGTAGATAAGTTTCGACTGACTCCATCGTGTGCTGTGGTGTTCACAGGTTTCTGAAGTTAGCATTTCATTCAAGTCCACTTTAGTGTCTTCATCTTAGATAGCAAAATATGCTTTAAATTGTAACAAGAATCCGGTGTGCTTTTCTGGACACTCTACTTATGGGCTCTATGCAATTTAAAAATTATATAGTTTCAAAAATGAGTACAACCAAATGTCCCCTGATTTTGGCCATCTACCTTTGTTATCTCCTTTCAGCTTTCTCTTCATTTTCTACCCTTTCTCTCCATCCTTTTCTAATTTTATCAAAATTCTCTTTGTGGCATCACATTTTACCCTATTAATAGCATTGGCAGACTCCTTTGGTAGCCCTTAAAAGTTAAGATGTTGCTGATTCCTGGTCTGTGGCATAAAGACAAGGTTTGGGGTCTCAGAAGCGTCTCTCCAAGATATCATCTGCTGTTCCTTAGCCTCTCTGTGACCTTGGGAAGCGTATGTGTTTCCAGGTGACAGTCATTTGGTGCAGCATAAGTTTGCTGTTGTTCAATAATTTTGGGAACCACAGCTAGATCTTTTAATGCATGAATAAAGAAAGCATTAGGAGTTGAGCCTTATCTGCTGTGTAATCTAGAATCACTGGAATAGCACAGAAGCCATTTATTTTTAATTTTTAAAAACATTTTTTATAGTCACACACTGTTTTCATAAATAGCTCTTCAGAGCATGGAACACAGCCTGCCTTTTTGATCTGAGGAACTTTCATGGTTGAGTTCTTCCTGCTTTTTATAGAAAGTTACATGATATATTTAATCTAGTTTTAGTATTTATACTTGCTTCCTGAGTCCTTTGCTTATTGAATGTGTTTTTTTAAAATGAAAATGGATTTAAAATAATACCTAAGTGACCACCGTAATAGCCACAAACTCCATTTCTTTATGTAGTTAGTTTTATATTTCTGCCCTTTTTTCTGTTTTCTGTTCTAGAAGTATTAACTGACAATTTTAATGTTAGTAACATCTTTTTCTGTGACATATTTAGCAAAAATATAGTAAAACTGGTTAGAATTTATATTCAAGTCTATATTTGGGCATATATATATATATAACAATAAAAGTGCAACACCTTTCCACACTAATTTGTCATTGACTCATGTGCTTTTCCTCCTCTAGAAAGGCTGGGAATCTTATTGAATTTGGGGGGAAATGAAGGGACTGATAGGCTAAAGTAACTACAGCTCTAAGAAACTAAAGATCAGGTCACAAGAAATGAGTTTGTGGCTCACAGTGAGGAATAATAGGAAAATGAGATATCGACTATTAAGTTTTGTTTTCTGCGCCCTGTTTTCAAATCAATGTGATGTTCTTCCTGTGGGGTAGCTTGGAATGTGGCAGCCCTAACTTCTGTCATCCACCCCATCATGGGTATCAGAAAATAGGTGTGATTCAGAAAGTTAGCAGTAATTGTCAAGAGTGCTTTGGAATTATGACTCAGGCCACAAGTCCTTCATTGGGGTATCAGCTCTGGGATCAGGACATTCTTCTTGGTGAGGGCTGTGTGACTCACAAGTGGGACTCTGTTTTCCTAGTGCAGGAGCCCAGGACTGTAGGAAGTGGCTTGTCTCTGAGGGCTGCACTGTGTCCTGGCTAGGACACATGGGCGTGGGCTTGTGGGAAGGGTAGGAAGCATGCATTTTCTTATCTCTGAGCAACAGAAGGGCAATCCTCTTCTCAAATACCTACAGATTGGGATCTACAGCTGTAGCATAATCTTTCCTCCTGTTTCTATCTTTCATGTGATCTGCTGCCACCTCAGTTGCCTGAGTCCCATAGCACTTTGTCCTGCCTACAAAATTTTCCATAATCTGCCTTGTTTTATAGGTGTTTATAAATTTGTCTCTTTAGGGTTGCTGTGGAGCCTTCGTGCTCTTTGCACTTGCCCCAGTGCCTTCTGTGTCTCCCTCAGATGGAATCAGGATGGAATTTTCTTTCTAGACACGTTCGGTGAATTCCAGTGACTGGCAGTGAATTGCTGAGACTAGATTGCATCCATTCAAGAGTTTTGAAGGAACCTGAAGATGAAATTGCAGAACTCTTGGCTCAGATGTCTTGCCTTTTATAAATAGCCACCATTTTAGTCACTTGGTGGGTTGCCAGCACAAAGCATGGTGCATTGGAAAGGAAAATGGCCTGGTGATCTGGAGACTCGAGCTGTGTGTTGAGCCCATCCATGACTGGGTGGGTGGCACCATGCAGCCTTCCCAGGACATGGGGGTCCTCAACAGGATGTGTCTGCTGCAAAATTTGTGGTGTTTGTCAGTGTCATAGCTAAATTCCATTAACCAGGGTTCTTTGCACATGTACAAACGTTCTATGGACAGAAAGGATTTACTTAAAAACAAAAACAAATTACACCATTAATTTACTTATTCTCTTTGTTTCTATGAATGATGTGTTATAGAGACTGAATTCTGTTATATTCTTCCTGAAGGTGTTGATTTATTGTTGTTTGCTTGCTTACTTTAGTAGGCAACTAATGTGGCTGGACCTAAACTTCAAGCTCTCTCTCCTTTGCAATGGGTGACTACTTAAATCTTGGTTCAGATCTTTAATCCTTAGCAGGGCTGCTTGGAATTTGCCTGGTTCTTGCTTTGGTTCATGTCTTTGTTCTTGTTTTAACATTTCCATGTGGCTTAGACTAGAGGCGCTGCCCTCAGGCTAACCGCCCTAATGAAGTGAAGTGTATCCAGTGTCGTTCCCTTTTTCCAGGTGCATCTCCTTCCTTTTGATCACTCTTCAGAGAGTCATTTTTGTAAATGTTATCTGTGGCAGGGCTGGTCTAATAGGAGCTATTCAGGCACAGCATAAGTGGAACGCCAGTTCATTTTCTTTCAGTACTTTCCTTACTTTTTAATTCCATGTCTACATCTTGCGTTGGTTGTGTTACCAAACTAAAATTTTGGATGTTTTTCTTGTACTATTTTAGCAAACACAAATAGAGCAGTTGGATTAGGGGAGTGGTCTTTTGTTTTTTGTAACGATTGTTCTGCTAACAATGATAGTTACTAGTTTTGATGACCATCCCTAAACCTATATTACCTCTGTTAGAGACCCCAAGAGAAATATCTCGAGTATAAACATTTTGGACCCCAAATTCCCATGTAGGCGTTCGCCCTGGTGACATGGGCCAGACACATTTGGACTGCAAGAATTCCTTTTGCTTAGGTGAATTTTGGCTTGGCCTAAATTGCCTGCTGCATGCTTCTTTTCCCACTTGGCCTTGTAAGATATTGGGGGTCGGGGAGAGTTGGTTTTTAGTGAGAAGAGGGACTGGCCACCTCTGAAGCTGGAGCAGCAGTGGGCCATCTGACCACATTAGCCATTGACATTCCTCCGGGGGGCATGACCCAGAAAGCCTAGAAGGAGAGAGCATAGCCAGTCCCTGGCTGTTTATAATCCCCTCTCTGCTCCCTGCCACTGTGTATTTTTAACCAGACTCTGAAGTCTGATAGAACGAGGCTTTGAGCTCCCCCTAGAGGTTTTAGTATGCCACAAATAGCAGTTTTTAAAAAGCAGTGTTGCCGTTTTCTCTGTCAGTATTTAAATTAATCTACAATATTAAAATGAAGATTTGGTAAATGATCTGGACTGATTTGATATCCTGTCTTATTGGACCAAATATTTATTGCTAGAAATGGCTGAGAGCCTTTTGGGCACATGAGCCTCTGGGTCTGTGCGCAAATCATTACTCGAGTAAAATAGAAGATAGTTCTGTGGTCATAGACTGTGTTTTATGGAATTCAAATGTTGTCATAAGGTGATGTTATATTGATTTAATGGGTGCGTGAAAGCTGTGTTGGCATTGGATAGAATGGTTAAAGAGTAACTGCTACTCAAGCAACCCAGTAATTTTATTTTTTCTTTATGTATTTCAGGGTTTCGAAAAAATGATGAAATGAAAGCTATGGATGTTTTGCCAATTTTGAAGGAAAAAGTTGCATACCTTTCAGGTAAAGTCTAACTTTCTAATCTTGTTTTATCCAGCTGCTCTGACATAGTATCAGAGTTTCGTGTACTGAATTACCTCACCTGCCACAACATATAAAAACACTGGCATCTCAATGGATTGTTAACTGCTTTATTCTTGTAGCAATTTTCCTGAGAAATTAGTGCCCAGAACATTTTCTTCCAGCTGGGAGGTGCCAGGGAGTCAGGTAGTGCTGGTGATCAGAGAATGTGTTTGTATCTGTCATTCAGCAAACGTGGATGTTTTGCCCCAATTAGTTAAGTATAACAACTGAGTTTTAAAAGTCGATCATTTCAGCAAAAGTGGTGGGAAGGTGACGGTCTGTAGATGTGTCCTGAATTTCTTACCTCCGTTTCTTACCCTGCTTCTCCTTGAGAGCTCCTCCATTGGGGCCCTCAGGCCCTGGAGTTACTAGAGCCCGTGTCATGAACCATAAAGTCCCAGTGACCTCTACCAGCCGAGTCTCTGCTTCCCTGTGGAAGCGAGTCCTTGGGGCCTTGGCCCTCCTGCAGTGTGGTGACCACTCTGGATCAGTCCCCTGGGCTTTGGGACACCAAATTGCCCTCTCCTCTACACATAGACAGTTATGTTTGGGCCTTCTCTGGCTGTCTCCTTGGTGTCTCCCTCCTACACGAGCAGAACAGCCAATGGGTGTTATACCTTTTGGGCACTAGTTCACCAGTTTCACTCGTTACAGAAAAAAAGGTTTGCAACATTTTTCTGCTCTGTTTCATCAGGAAGTAAATCTGTAGGTTGTCATGTGCTTTTAGGCTGTCTTCCTGGATGTGTTTCCCTTGATAAATTTTTATATTTCCCAAACAGACATTTTATGCTGATCTAATGTATCTTCTTGAACACATTTCATTTTTAATTTATAACACTGCTAGTTGTTTTTACAGGTTTTGTGTGTCCTTTGGGCATGTGGTGCTGGTATATATTTAGGATGCAGCGTCCTATGGTGTTTTTGCTAATCCCGCCTTGCTTCATGTCCAGCAGTGTGTCTTGGCCCGTGGTACATGCTGTTTGATAATTTGTGGAAGTAAATCTAAATCATAATGTATTTGGAAGGTTAATAGAGTGTAAGAGGTTCACAAAAAGACGAAGGTGCTTTAAATTTTTGGAATTACATGGTAGAAAATAAACTTCTATCTTGTCATACACTGAGTTTTAAAAGTAGCATTTATCGGCTCTTTTCTAATCATTTACTGACAAACTTTGAAGGATTCATGCCAGCTTTTTGAACTTCTGATTTTGTAGTTTACAAACAGATTTTAAAGTTAATAAGATTAAAAGACTACTTATAAATATTAGAGGCATCTGTAAGGAAGGCTTAGAAAACCGATTCCACATGTTTATCAGTTTTTATTTTTAAAGGCTGGGTGGGTGATGAGCGCACCTGCTCCTTCTGATCCCGCTTGTGTTTCTGAGCCTCTTGTTCCGTTTTCTTCTTTCCTTAAGCTTGTGGAGATGGACATGTAAGGAAAGGTAGAAGGTTAAGATCGATGGTTTTTATTTGTATTCATTCTTTTACTAGGTAGTTAATACAGAATATATTATCAGATGGCATTTTTATAGAGCTTACTGTCAAAACCAAACTCTTTACCTTTTAACTAATCAGAAAAATAAAATCAGCGGTCTTTCAGAGTTTGTTATAAATGTTTAAGAAAACATTTAGGGTTAAATAAAGTTGGATATCTTTGATGGGGAGGGAAGTTTTGCAGTGACAACAAATTAGTATGGAACTGTTTTAAAACATTAGCAGTGGTAGAACTTTCGCCAGCTGTGTTGGCAAAATGCAGGTAGTAGGTGCCGCCACGCTCGTATAGTATTTTCTAGTTTATGACCAGATTGGCAAGTCATATTACCATGAGCTCATTGCCGATTGTTTTAGGCTTATTGTTATCTCTTTTAGGAAGGGAAAAGGAACAACAACAAACCCTCATAAAGGTAAAAACAAATTGGTTACTCGTGAGTATTGTTTTTTCTGAAAAGTTACAAAGAACGAATAAACTTTAAAAAATGTTTCCCTCTGGCCCCAGTTTTTTCTTTTTCTTTTTTATCAAGGTCTAAATTCACATACCATAAAACACAAATTTTTAAAGTTATGATTCAGTGGATTTTAGCGTATTTACAAGGTTGCGCGGCCATCACCACTGTCTCTCGTCACCTCCCAAAGAATGCCCTGTCTGTTCCCCCTGCGCCCCAGCCCTGGCAGTCACTAATCTGCTTTCTGCTCTGACCCCATTAAAAAAATCAGGTAATATTATGGTACCTTTCTAAAAGCTCTTGATGCGAATGGCTTTCAGTAAATAAATCTTAAGTAGAATAGCAAAGGCTTTGTAAAAGCAGGCCAAAAGATCAGTGATTCTAAGAGATACTTAATGGGTCAAAATCTCTAAAAAACAAGTGAGGATTTCTTCAACTTGAATATTTCTGATCCTTAGACTCATCTCCAGATAGTCTAAAAAGTAACGCTCATTGGACTTAAATAAGACGGCAGCATACTACCTCTTCCATTTAGGATGAATTAAATGAGGTTAAATGTTTGAAGTCAAAAAGAGGAGGCTGTGGTTTCAAGATTCAGGTGTTGCCTCTGTGATGGTATTCAGAGGTGGGACTGTTACGCGATTTGGCCGTGAGGGTCCCTCCCTCTTGAATGAGATTAAGGGGCTTATGAAGGAGGCGTCACTCTTGCCCTTCAGCCACATGAGGACACAACATTCCTCCCTCTCCCCCTGGAGGATTCAGGCCTCACTGGATAACCAAACCTGCTGACACCTTGATCTTGGGCTTCCCAGCCTCCAGAAATGTGACAATAAATTTCTGTTCTTTATATAATAAATTACCTAGTCTGTGGTATTCTGTTATAGCAGCAGGAATGGACTAAGCCAGAGGGTCAGTAAAAGAACTAAAAGAAGTTGCATTATAGTTTATATTTAATGTAGTTTATAAATAATGATGACCATTGCATGTGGTTCTTATGCTAGGGTTTGAGCCTTGAAAGAACTCACAGACAACCACCAGAATTAAGAACGCTTTTTAAAAAAACAGAACAAAACTTTTTATCCTGGAACATTTTAACATCCCAGAGGAAAGAGAATAGTATAATGAATTTCCACGAACTCATGGCTCACTTCAGCATCTTGTTTCAAATATATTCCTACTTACCCTGTATAATTTTGAAGTAAATTCCTGATACCATATCATTTTATAAATATTTAGCATATGTATCTAAAAAGCTTTACAGAACCCCACAATACTATTAACAGACCTAAAAATTGAGTGGTAATTATATAATATACAAAACATCCAGTCAGTATTCAAATTTCCATGCTTGTCTCTCATGATTTTTTTTACAGGATACACATTGCAGTTGTTTGAGATATTTGTCACGTCTCTTTTAATCTATAAGTTCTGCCTCCTTCTTGCTCTTTTTGTCTTAAACCTCTTATGTTTATGAGGTGAGGAAATAGTGTTTTCCTGCAGATTTCCCTACATTCTAAATTTTGCTGATTGTGCCCCTGTGTGATTATTTAACATATGTCTCTTCCCCTGTATTTCCTGTGAACTAGGAGGAGTTAGATCTTGAGGTTTGATCTGACCCACCTTATATCTTGCAGGGAAGGGAGAAGAAATAGTTAATGGGATGGGTGGTATTGTTTAGTTTTACTGGGAGAGTCTGGTTGTCTTTTATTCTGATGTGAAGTGTTCATTGGTGATCTTTGCTTAGATCTAATATTTTTTTACAGTTCAAAGTAGTGATATTCTAATTATTATATATCCTTTCTCCTTCACTTATTAACTTAGATATTACACACAGAGAGATGTCCCATCATCACATACTTGATTACCCTCAATACAGTTCATACAGGAGAAGTAGGAGGAATGATTGATTCTTGTTCTTTTCTTTTTTTCAGGCTGATGAAAAATGACCAATGAGCTTTTTTTTTTAGAAAAATAATTATTTCAAAATTGTGATTTTAAATGTATTTTATGTGTTTTGATTCATTGCACATTTTCTCTTTTATGACGTTAAAATTTGCACATATTTGGCCATTGGGAGCCTTTTCAGATTGGCTCCTGAGTCCTTTTTGCTGGTGTGCCGAGATGTTTCAGGACATCTTGTGTGTTTCCTGCTTCACATCTGCAATCAGCCGTTTCTCTAAAGGGCCCTGGTTTCTTTCAGAGCTGCTCATTGTTGGTGGGCTGGTCGTTGTGTCTGTGCCTCTTCAGTAGACAAATCTAGGAAATATATGTATACACACACATTTTAATGAAAAATTATGTCATGACTTTATATTAAAATTCACAGTTCAAATTTAGGATTACAGATATTTTACTTCTTTGTGTATTATCTTTTTTTCCTTAAGGTAAAAAATGTTTGTTCCTTCCTCATCAACATGATTACTTACTTACTTTGTAATCTAATGTTATTACCACAGTATGACTACCAAATGTAATCTTTATTTTATTTTTTTGTCCTAAGGGTATATGACACTATAGATATACGGTCCTAGCAATGTGTTTTATAGTCACCTAAAATAGTTCCTTTCTGTGTGGATATGCTACCAAGTTGAAACTAAGGATCATTTTTTTCATTTTGCTTTTAAATTTGTAAGGCTTGAAAAAAACCAAACTCCTAATTTTGCTTCAATTTTAAGTAAAACTTGTATATCATTCCAGGATAATAACTAAAAAAAAAAAGGTATGGTAAAAGAAGATAAGATTTAGTGAAAAAAAATAATCTAGCTTCTGTTCTTGCCTTTTCTACCCTGTTCCTCCCCAGTTGGAATTTTTTAGTTTTTGTTTTTTTATGTTTTTGGTTTATTCTTTGTGCTTTTAAAATATGAGCAGCTCTATTGATCCATCCATCTATTTTCATCTTCCTCTCCCTTGGGTAAATAGTGGTGCATTAGGCACCGATTTCTCCACTTTGCTTGTTTTATCTCAAAATGTAACCCGGAGGTCAGCATATAGCAGCACATAATAGAGTCCTCATTTGTTTTTACAGTAGTATGTTACTCATATGTGCATGTGTATATGTGTTTACACACACACACACCTCACACACCCACCATAGTTAATTCAATCAGAAGTGTGTTGATGGGCATTTGGGTTTCTTTTTCATTTTCTTCCCCTTTCCCTTTCCTCTCTCCTCTCCTCTTTCCTTTCCTTTCCTGTCTCTTCCTCTTTCCTTTCCCCTTTCCTTTTTCTTTTCCTTTCCAAGACAGGGTCTCACTCTGTTGCCAGGACTAGAGTACAGTGGCATCATCATAGCTCACTACAGCCTCAAACTCTTGGACTAAAGCGATCCTCCTGCCTCAGCCTCCCAAAGTGGCTAGGATTACAGGTGTGAACTGCCACACCTGGCTTTGAGTTACTTTTTTATAATAACTTTTTCTGGGGTGAGGTGAACATTTACACTTAGCAAGTGGGAGTATTGACAGGAATGTGGGATTTGGTGCCTTGAGGTTTGCCTGGTTGTATATGGACCCTTAGTTCTTCGTGTTCTCATTTTGTAGAGTACTGCATTTTCTGGAAAGGGAAGGGGGCATCACCTTTCCATTTTGTGTATGCCAGCACAGAGTGAGGCAGCAGGGACTGCTGGAGGCATTCCAAGCAGGCTGTTAAAGGAGTCCTCTTAGAATCGTATTAGAAGTCTCCTGTGAGCCAATTTCTGGTTCTCAGGACTAGGCAGCAAGAAGTGAGCATAGGAAGTGTGGGGCGGGTGAGGTGTTTACCTTGGTTGCTCTTACAGTGGGGGCCCAATGGGCATCCTTTTAACACTTTTATTATTTAATAGCACACTTAATAAACATTAGCCATAATTTGTCTCTTACAAACTATGGTTTTCGGAGCTTTCCTTTGTAAAGGGCTGCTTTTCATGGTCAGTATGAGTTAGACTGTTCTGCAGGGGGCATAAAAGTACAGTTTTCAATAATGTTCTAATCCAGAAATTGAAACAAGGGCTATATAGAGAAAAATACAGTTGATTCATTGAAATTTTAGTCCTCAAATCCAGTATGCCTTCCTTGCGAGTTCATGCTAAATGAACGAAAGGTGACTTCCTAAGTCATTTAAAGGGCAAGAGAGAACTCTGAATCTGGCTGCTTCTGTGGCCATCCTGGGCCACACTGGAGGCTTACCTTTGAGAGAAGGGAAATGAGGTTGCTGGGTTTGAGGAAATCAGTGTCACACAGACATTTATAGCTCTTATGTAGGACTCTTTTAACCTCTTTCTATTACTAAAATAAACCTGAGTTCATTTAGCATCTATGCTTCTGTAGGAATATTCATCAGACATTTCCATTTCTAACAACTGATACCTGATAGTAGGTATTTTTAGTTAATGTGTGAAATATGAAAGAAGAATCCATTCAGCAGATACTTGTTTGAGTACTGTTTATGTGCTAGTCTCGTACTGGGCACCAAGAGCACTGTATAGTCTGGCTGGAAATAAGATGGGGTATGGGAGAGGAAGGGAGAGAGGATGCGTAGTTTATACCAATAGAAATAGAACACCCTCACCATTTTTTTCTTTTTCTTTTTCTTTTTTTGACTAAGACAGCATTTGGGTAGGCAGATAATCCTTAATGATCAAGTTGTAGGTCTTTGGTTGCAGACATGAAGAGGTCCCAGGCATAGACATCCTGTGATGTTGGCAGGTGCAGGAAATGTATTTCCTGCTTTTTTCCATTCCTTGTAGAAGCTAAGGCACTGAGTTTCCCGTCTATAAATCAGGGCTGACGTCTGTCCTGCCTGCCTCACCGTGAGGCTGAGGGTTGACATTGGACACATAGAAGTGTACCTAGTAGATGAAGTTTTCATGAGCTGCACTGTTATTATTTTTTATTAGTTCATGAGCAGGAATAAGAACTTTGAGCTTGTAACTTTTCTGCTGCATACCTAGACGCTGTTTTCATTTGGGTACCTCTTGTGACATTGGCAACCAACCTAAATCTTGGGGAATGTAATTTAAACAGACACCTGTGGAGTTAATTTTAAGCTCCTCAAGGTTCAGAGACCATGTTCCTCTGAACTAATACCACATTTCATCCTTTCTGAGGTGTTTTTCTTTTTACCTCCCTGGGGAGGATCAGCAGGGCCCCATTGGCACCTGCCTGTCACCGACTATGGCACACCATCTATTGCATCCATTGCAGAGAGGTTAGCATGTGAAAAAAGATTCGTTAAATCTTTAAGTAGAGAATATGCAATTTTTACTTCATAAATGATTTTTTTATGAAATTGTATAATAAAACTGCCCTAGTGAGTTTTCTGAAGTTCTTTTCTAGGAAAAAGAAAAGTGAAAAAGTCTTTTTGTATCTTAAAGTCAGATTCAAGTTTATATGAGCTTTTCTTAGGACATGAGTGAGAGCCTGTTTGGTGGATGTACTTGCTAGCAAGTCTTAGAGGGTTCCGTGTTAGTCCACCAGCCTAGGGAAAAGTAGGAAAAATACAACAGAGGTGACTGGAACTTCTGCACACAGTTGCCTTTAGTACTTAGGTCTGGGGTGAATAGAACGGCTGTGTGCAATGTGCATACCTACTGACTCCCATGCGACTGTCTTTGACTAGCAGATTTGGGATTTTGCTTCTCAGTCATGTGTGCCTTGCTTTGATTGTGATATACAGTGACCCAAGAGGGAGAGGCAAACATGGGTCATTGGTATTTATTCTCCCTATGGAATTAAAAATTGTGATGCTTTTCAGAAACATTTTAAAAATTCAGAATGGTAGTCCATAAGAAATGTTAGATGCTAGCTTTCTGTTTATCAAAAGTAGGGGGAGTGTTTTAACTCAATTATCATATACTATATTTTTAAAAATTAAAATTTTTTTAATTTATTTTTTTATTTCAGCGTATTATGGGGGTACAAACGTTAAGGTTACTTATATTGCCCTTGCCCCCCCTTCCCCCTTGAGTCAGAGTTTCAAGCATGAGCGTCCCCCAGATGGTGCGCATCGCACACACTATGTGTATGTATACCCATCCCCTCCTCCCCGCTCCTGTCTGCCCCACACCCGATAAATGTTGTTCCTATATGTCCACTTAGGTGTTGATCAGTGAAACCAATTTGCTGCTGAGTACATCTGGTGCTTGTTTATCCATTCTTGGGATACTTCACTTAGTAGAATGGGTTTCAGCTCTATCTAGGAAAATACAAGAGGTGCCATATCACCATTGTTTCTTTTTGTTTGTTTGTTTTGTTTTTTTTTTTGAGACAGAGTCTCACTGTGTTGCCCGGGCTGTAGAGTGCCATGGCATCAGCCTAGCTCACAGCAACCTCAAACTCCTGGGCTCAAGCAATCCTTTTGCCTCAGCCTCCCGAGTAGCTGGGACTACAGGCATGTGCCACCATGCCCGGCTAATTTTTTACGTATATTTTTTTTTTAGTTGTCCAATTAATTTCTTTCTATTTATAGTAGAGACGGGTTCTCACTCTTGCTCAGGCTGGTCTTGAACTCCTGACCTTCAGCTATCCACCCGCCTTGGCCTCCCAGAGTGCTAGGATTACAGGCGTGAGCCACCGCGCCCGGCACCATTGTTTCTTATAGCTGAATAGTACTCCATGGTATACATATACCACATTTTATTAATCCACTCGTGTATTGATGG
>CAUYRT010074124.1:0-10145 GCA_963574885.1 Lepilemur ruficaudatus | reverse complement strand
TCCCCTTAATGCCTTCCCTGGCATTGTGGCATCCAAGAATAGGTAGAGTGCCCTTCTCTGCATTCCTATATAGCAGTCCAACCATAACTGTGTCATGAAACCAACCAGGTTAATGTTCTCAATTAAACTATTTAATTGTAGAAAGTTGTAGATACATATGCAGTTGTGAGAAATAGAAGAGAGATCCTGTGTACCTTTTACTCAATTTCCCCTAAATGGTAATATCCTGCTATAGTATCACAACCAGGATATTGACAGTGATACAGTGAAGATACAGAGCATTTTAATCAACAAAAGAATCCAGAATAGCCTTTTATAACCAAACCTTCTTCCCTCTCACATCTCTACTTCCCACCCCACCATCCTTGACCACTGGCAACCATGAATCAGGTCTTCATTTCTCTAATGTTGTCATTTCAATAATGCTATATAAATGGATCATAAAGTTTGTAATCTTTTGAGACTGCTTTTTCCCTAAGTATAATTCCTTGGAAATTATTACGTAACATCCAAGTTGTTGCATGTATCAACACTATGGATATACCACAGTTTGTTTAACCATTCACCTGTTGAGGGGTATCTTGGTTGTTGCCAATTTTTTACTATTAGGAATAAAACTGCTGTAAACACTCATGTACAAGTTTTTGTGTGAACATAAGTTTTCAGTGCTCTGGAATAAATGCCCGAGAGTACAATTGCTGGGCCGTCTGGTAATTAGATGTGTAGTTATTTAGAAAACTGCCAAGCTGTTTTCCAGAGTGGCTGTAGCATTTTATATCCCCACTAGCAATGCATGAATGCATCCAGTTTCTCTGCATTCTCATCAACATTTGAGACTGGCATTATTTTTACTTTGAATTTTAGTCATTCTGGCTAAAAGTTTAAACAATCACAATACCAGAAACGCTAATATAGACACTAACTAAGGTGAAATACAAAGGATGTCTACAACCCATCCAGGAGAAAAGGTAAAAGAGATATCCTCCAAAAGGAAGAAGTCACATGTGTCAAGCCCAGGGATGAGAAGGACCACCTGGCAACTTGGCAAAATGCAAATAGCTTGAGATGGCCAGCAGGTACTGAGGGATTTGATGAGAAGATGGGAAGGTGGGCAGAGATTAAATACCAAAGAGCCTGGTATGCCTTAATGAAACTTAGACTTCACAAAAAAGGAAAAGGCTTGAGAGGGGAAATGATGGTTTCATTCTGAAAGATACCTACTTCCTCTTCCCAATGTCACTTTCTTAATTTGGACAATTCATACACAGGCAGGGAAAGAAAAGTAAGTGGACAAAATACAGAAGGTGCGATCAAAAGCATCAGAGATGAATTCCTTGTAGCCACAAAGCTAAAGGATACCAGATGAAACGGGAAGGCAGTGAAGGGTTGAGAGGAGGAGTCAGCAGACTACACCCAGGGGCCAAATCTGGCTGACTCCTTCCTGTTGGAAATAAAGAATTATTGGAACACAACGGTATCCATTCATTTGCATGTTGTTCATGACTGTCTTTACACTATGACGGTGGAGTTGAGTTGTTTGAGACAGATAAAATCTATCCCACAAAATCAAAAGTATTTTCTATCGGGCTCTTTACAGAAAATATTTGCCAATCCTTTCTTTAAAATAAAGGAACAATTGATCGAGAAAAAAACTTCCAAGTGTCCTCTGGATTTATCAGTAAGTTTTTGGTGACTCAGTGAGAGCAGTTTTCAGCTCAATGGTTGGTGCTAACTCTAAAGAATGGGATTAAAGGAAGTGTAGAGAGTAGATGCAGGCAACTCTTTCAAGATGGATTCAACCTCTCACGACCAATGCACTGACCCCCTCCCTAATTTTCACCAATAAAATGTATTGTCTCCATTCAGAAATTGAGGGAACAAAGATTCAGAGAGTTTAAGCAACTTGGCCAAAGTTGCACAGCAAGTAGGTAGGATTCAGAAATGGAATCCAGTTCTATATAATCAAAACCCATGTTCTTTCTGCTACATCATATTTTTTCCTAGAATTTATACTTGAGAGCCAAGAACTAAAGCCTCATGAAAATTGTGTTAGATTCCAAGATTGTAGACTTAGAAAGTAAAGTATTCCTTCAGGGAAACATCTTGAAACCTCATCTGTTATCCCTACCAATAGGTACACTAATGGAGTGATATCATTTAATAACTGCATTCAATTAATCCAAAATCATTCTCTCTCCAAATGTAAAGGATTCTTGCTCCCTAAACCCTTCTGATTTACAGAAACTGAGTAAGAGTAAGTTTTCATAGACATAATGAAGCTCACTTACAACAGCATCTGTTCTGAAATATTAACAGCAAAAAGAACAAATAAATACAAACTTTTAAACTGATAGCCATTTAGGGAACAATAATAATGACAATAGAAGGAAAAAAAAGACATCTCTAATAAAAGGAGCAGAAAGACACCTGGTAGGCAAGAACCTTACTACCTTATGAAAGTCCACATGAAAAACCTCAATAAAAGGATATAAACATTTTTTTCTCAATATGTAACTCATTATTGCTCAAAATCATAGGTGTATGTTATATGAGACATATTTATCTCAATTTTTTCCTCACTCCCTTGTTAAATTTAAAGCCAACAATTTTAATTAAAATTGGCAGGGTAAAAGGGGAGGGTTGCTATAATATATATCATCATTCATTAAAAGTTGCTTTATAACAATAGCACTCAACAGGGGTGATTTTGCCCTTCAGGAGATGTTTGGCAGTCTGGTGACATTTTTGATTGTCACAACCTGGGGCAAGGGGGGTGCTACTGACAGCTAGTGGGCAGAGGCCTGGATGCTGCTCAGAGTCCCATAGTGCACAGGACAGCCCCCACAACGAAGAATCTTCTGGCCCAGAATGTCAATAGTTGAGATTGAAAAATCTTATTGCAGAGGAATACCACTGTGGCATGTCGGTATTCCCACCAATGGCACAGTCCGCGATACTCCAAATATACTAATTATACTTGAACAACTATTATTTGCAAAGTCATGAAACAAAATCTTTAAACTATCATAGTTGCAAAGGATAGCCTAAAAGGAAGAAATACACAGGGTTGATTGAGAGAATAAAGATAATATGTCAGTATTAGTATGTATGATTTTTAGTAAAAATTGGACCTCTTCTTCAAGATGAAATAACGTACACATCTAATTGTGTACTAATGCCATTTGGACCAGCACCCTGGAGCTACATAAAAACAGTACAATAAAGACCTACATAGGCATGTTGCCAATTTATCCAGAAAGAGAGAAATAAAAGTGTGATTGAAAAAATTATTTGTTGAACAAGATGCAGCTGTGTATAACTAACACCTAATTGCTCATCTAGAACATATTAGCCATCAGGCAGAACAAAGGTGGATAATTGCTGTGATCTACTGAGATGATTTACCAAATTACTGCATAAAAATACACTTAGCTCATATTTAAGTTATGACACTAACCAATCAAACCTCAGGGTATTCAGAATTATTGGTGATTTGACCTAACTTTCTTTTGTGGGTTTTAGAAATAAAAAAGCCAGAGAATAAATTGAAGGCAGTATACAAACTTCAGCAGGACACTAGAAATTGACATCTGAATTCTTCTTCCAGAACTACTTGGAAGATTTCAATAAAGTATGGTACTCAAAAATCATTATATGGGAAAATGTCAGTAATAATTTTAGCCATGAGTCAGATTTGTTATTCCATTGATGATTTATCTTTAATTTTTATAAATATATACAAATATAAGTATGCAATTTAATTTGAACAGAAAGGTAATGATGATAAACTCTAGTTTTTGGATCTTAATAATAAACTCTACTTGAAGACCTGAATATAGAAAAGTCTTCTGATAGCTAACTTTGTCATCAATGAAGCACTAGAAACTAACTTTGATAAATGTGATCGTTGCTCTCAATTCTTCATCCCTGTCCTATATTATAATCACAAATACCTTGCCCTTTGTCACATGATTTTGCATTACCTCCCACTGAGGTTGTGTGGGCATTCTTTCCTCATCCTAGGGATGTTTGGTTTAGTCACATGACTTGCCTTGTCCAATAAAATGTGGGCTATAGTGATGGTGTCCAGCTAAAAGCTGCAGTCTTAAAAGGAATTTCATAATTTTGCTCACCTTTTTTGCTTTCCTGCCATTTTCCATTTGAGAAACATGTCTCACATAGCTATTAACTAATCAGACACGTGGAGCTGCCCACAGACTTGAAAGCAAGAAAACCATTTGCTGTAAGCCAATGAAATTTTTGAGGTTGTTCGTTAGGCAGCAAAAATGGACTATTTCCCTTACAGAAGGTTTTTCTAGCAATGTTTATACTATGAATGTTGGATGTTTACACTATGAATGTTGGATGTTTACCTCCCCAACACTTGTTCCCCTGATTTTCAATTGGAAACCTACCCTCACTTCCACGTTGTTTAGGAAGGAGTGTCAGGACTGACTTCCAGGGTGAACTGAGCCTTGGAATTCCTCTGGTCACTATGATTTCATTCAGTTATGGACACATGATTTTAGATGGGCCAAAGTGAATAAATTTCAGAATTTCTGGACCAGCTACCAGAAGAGAATTTCACTGTTCCCTCCTGGTCCTTTACTGGAAGAACGGAGAAGTTAAGGCTACTGCAGACATCTTGCTGACACCAAGAGAAGCCTAGAGCTTCCTAGACTTAAGCCAACAAAGTCAAAAGCAGAGTGAGCAATAGGAAGAAACAAAGTCCCGGTGATATGGCCCTGGCTCAGAACTCAGCTGTCCCAGAAGATGACTCTCTCTGGGCATTTTTTTTATATGTGCTGATAATATCCTCTTACTCCTTAATCTAATTTGAATTATCTGCCACTGACTATGCAGAGATTTTGAATGGACACAGCACCTGTGATTTCAATGAAAGCATAAGAAACACAGAAAATATTCTTTTTAAACAGAATTTTCATTTATTTGAACTAAAACATTCATTCTGTAATGTGTATAGAGAAGAATTTACTGCACAAAGAGAACAATTATAGAAGCATACGCAAAACACATGCCCAAATCTCCTTCTATTCATATAATTTTCTTTTAAAAGGAATATTATTATGACATAATTATAGTTTATACAAAGCCCAACGTGAAATTACCATTTCAGGGATATAATAGAATTATAATATTTTCCTACAAGACATAATATTTTATCAATTCAGACTAGATTTATAATCTTCCAAACTTCCCATGAAATTTAAGAGGCTGCCTTAAAACTCTACTAAATTTAAAATGAACAAGCTTAATCCCGGGTTTATGAAAAAGACACTAAAACCTCTGATGACAGAGAGAATAAAGTATGTCTGTCCTGAAACCAAGTCTGCATAAATCTATTTTTCCAGATAATACAGATAAAGTGTTTGTTCATAATTGAGTAAAGGAAATTATTTATATTAATAAGATGGTCCAGATTCGGGGAGAAGTTGTCCTTAGCAACCATCAGTAATGTATACAAATTGCCTAAAGTGACTAAGTGTTTGATAATTATATTATATATATTTGTATGTATATATGTATAAAGTCCTTATTATTAAACAAATAAATGTTGAGCATCCATGATATGTCATGTCCTATGTGGATTTCTGGGAATACAATGATAAATGGAAGTAGATATAGTCCTATCTATATTAGGACTAGGTGTGGTCCCTGATCCCATGGAATGTTAGCCTATTGGGTGAGCTCGGTATTAATAAATGGGCACACAAATGAAGCTAGAACCTCAACAGGGAACAGGGGTATGATGGAGAGAAACTCTGAAATATGCACACTTGGTCTTGCCAAGAATTCCAGAGAAAGCTTCTCTGAACTGAAACCCAAAGCTAAGTATAACTTACTAAGGGAAAAAGAGAAAGTGGGGTTGTGTTGGAGGCAGAAGGAAAATTACACCAGGAATCCCACGGAAAAGGAGCATGAGAGAGAAGGAGCAGTGAAGGAAACCCAGGGTTGTGGCAGCCACAAGGGGAGGATAAGCTGGATGTTGTAAGCGGGAAGAGGAGGCAGCTGTTGGACCACACTGAGTCTTGTAGACACCAGTCCTGTCTTTATTTTGTGCAAATACAATGGGAATCCCTTGGAGAGCTTAAAGGAGGAGGGGTACTGGCAGGGTTCCAGTGAGATTATTCTGTGGGCTCCAGAGCTGTACTGTCCAATACAGTAGCCACTAGCCAAGTGTGGTTATATAAATTTAAATGTAATAAAATTAAAAATTCAACTCCTCAATCACACTAAACCACATTTTAAGTGCCCAATAGCCACATGTGGCTAGTAGCTACCTGTGAGACAGCACAGATGTAGAAGATTCATTGTTGCAGAAAGTTCTATTGGCAGTGCTGCTCAAAGTGTGGTCTGTGGAACCCAGCATGGGGCCCCCTGAGAGGCAGTTAGAAACACACAATGGCAAGTCCTGCCCTGCAATCTAAGATGATTTTTGGGTGACCTGTATGCATTATTAGAGCTTGAGAACCATAGTTCTAGATGGTAACTGACCCTTTAATGGAATCCTAGTGATGATTTGTTACTTTGAATGGGGTGAAACCATAAACTTTCAATATGGGGAACAATGACTAAAGAGATGTCAACATTGCCAAATAAAGGACCAAATTGGACCTCAGTTTTATGAGATCGTTACAAGTCCCTTTAGGAACCCAGTGAAATATACACACCACCTGGTTCAAATCAAATGCTTTACATTTGGGGGAAAAAAACCACAGTCTTACAGTTCCTTCCAAAGATGACTTCTAGGTATTCCCCTGCTGTCCCGCCTTCCTCATCTATCCCCCTGTATTATCCCCCTCTAATGCCTTGCTGTTGAGTAGGATTGCTACACATCATACCAATAGAATTCAGGCTGTGACACAAGAAAGCTTAATTTTCTTTTTTAGGGTTCCCAGTGGAAGACTATAACGTGTGAAATGTTATTTGTTAGGTCGTTAAAAGAAACTAATGAACTCACTGGCTTCCTGAAATTGTAGTTCTATTTTTCAGGAGTATGGGAGCCTATTTATTTTTAACTGTACCATTATCATACAGATAGATCAACTTGTGGTTGTTACCCATTTCAGACACGCACTCCACTCCACTTTTACTGCACAGTCTGTTACATGACAAAATACCTAAGAAAGCTCACCCAAATCCCAGACTTGTAAACAACGCACTATGACAAATGTGAGGATAGGAATACTTCCACATAGCTAACCAGGCTATGCTAAGGCTTAATTTCGAGCTCGAGAACGACATAGTAGCAAAATGATAATAATCCAATCACGAACACTAACCTATAATGAACACTTACCAAGTGCTATGGATTGAATGTTTGTATCCCCTCAAAATGCATACGTTGAAGTCCTAGCCCCCATTGTGATGGCATTCAGAGATGAGGCCTTTGGGGGATAATTAGGTGGTATTATGAGGGTAGAATCCCCAGGATAGGATTAGTGACCTTATAAGAAGAGGAAGAATGAGAGAGAAACATCCCCTTCTCTCTCCATTTGAGCACAGAAGAAAGGTCATGTGAGGACACAGCAAGCTGGCAGTCATCTGCAAGCCAGGAAGTGAGCCCTCACCCGAAAGCAAATCGGCTGGCATCTTGACCTTGGATTTCCCAGCCTCCAGAAATGAATAAAATTTTATTGTTTCAAGTCCAAAGAAGCATTTCAGGTCCAATATATATATATATATATATATATATATATATATATATATATATATATACTTGAAATATATTTCAAGGCCAATATCCTGCTTTAAGCAGTATATATGTGTCCAATAGCAGCAGCTTAAGAGCCATCCAAAGCCTTCCATGTACTTGCAAATGCTGCCAACAAGTTTTGACAGCTATATTAAACTATTACCTGCATCTAAAAAGATGTTATTATTTTTATGGGTATAATTAGGTTCTGTGTACAAAACAGACACATCTGTGGCTATTTCCTATTTTTATCTGCGAAATCTTACTCATTTGGATTCGTGTAGCACAAACAAGACGGCCTGAGAAACATGCAAATATACATTGAAAGGGAATTTCTGCACGTGAAGGAACCCAGAATTCTAATCCTTTTCTGTAAAGATTATTTGACCTTGGATAGGTCACTTGATCTCTTAGGACACAGTGGTCTGTGGGAAAAAGGAAAATCATCTTTAAACTTCTTTCCAGATTTAACACTTTCTGATTTTATGTTCTCAAAGACAGCCTTAGTAAGAAACCACATCATCTCAGCTGACAAAATAAAATGTTTGATCTTGTTAAATTAAACCAAAATTAGGCCTTTGGATGCCCCTATATTTGAGTCCTTATATAAAGAACTGCGATCTAACTTCGTATGTAAACTGACTGAAAACCTAACCTAGGAGTATGCTCTTCTAACAAGTAGCTGAGTCTCAGCCAATCACAACAGCTGAGCATCAGCCAACCATAGGTGGCCAGCTAGTTTCAGAAAGACAGCTGTAACCAATTAAGTGGTCGCTATACTTCTGTAGGTCACGACCGACATCTTTGTCCAGAAGATTGATGGTTGTAGATTTTACATGTAGGCCATGGGTCATTAATTTATTATATACCAAGACAACAAAATGGGGAACTATTTCATTTTTATACTTAAAATTATCCAGGATAGCATACAAAGCAAATACTGTATTATTAATTTTATTTTACAGATTTGCAAAATTATGACTAAAGTAGCATGACTAAAGGGAACAAGGGATAAAGCTAATGAGTCAGATTTTGGACTGAAACTCATGTCTTGTCAATATCATTTATTTGTTTTTATAGTATATGACATTGTTATCTTTCAACCGTCTCATCATCCTAACAATCTATTTCCTGAATATTAATAAGGATTACCTGTAATGTGGGAGTAAAAGTGAAGGAAGAAATTATAAGTGTATAAGGAACATTATCAATCCTCAAAATTAGAAATCTAGGAAATAATGATATTGAAGAGAGAGCCAGCCAGGACTTGCTAACATATGGATAAGGGTTTAAAAACATTCATTCCTTTATTCAACATATATGTATGTTGTGCCTTTTATGTTTCTGGCCTATGTCAGAACACTGGGAATGTAACTATGATGAAATCCTAATTGATCCCTGCTCTCATGGAGTTACAGAGCAGATGGATGAAACAGACCACATCCAAGTAAACACACAAATGATATGAAAATCCCAACTCTGACATGTCCTATGTACAGGAGATATTTTGGTGTTAAAGAGTCCATAACAAGGCAATTTGACATAATGAGGAAAGCTAAGGAAAGTCCCTGGGGATGGGGGAATATTTAAATTGATATATGAGCAGGATTAAAGGGGAATGGAAAAGTGTTCCAAACGCAAAGGAAAATCATATACAAAAACGCTATGAAAGTGCGAGTTTCTACAAAAAACATGTATGGCTATGACAAGGTTTTTTTTTTTTTTATTGCAGCATATTATGGGGGTACAAATGTTAAGGTTACATACATTGCCCTTGCTCCCCTCCCCCCACCAGTCAGAGCCTCAAGCCTGACCATCCCCCAGACAGTGCACATCGCACTCATTATGTATGTATATACCCATCCCCTCCTCCCCCCTCCCGTCTGCCCGACACCCAATAAATGTTGTTCCTATGTGTCCACTTAGGTGTTGATCAGCTAGTACCAATTGGCTGGTGAGTACATGTGGTGCCTGTCCATCCATTCTTGGGATACTTCACTTAGTAAAACGGGTTTCAGCTTCATCCAGGAAAATACAAGAAGTGCTATATCACCATTGCTTCTTATAGCTGAATAGTACTCCATGGTATACATATACCACATTTTATTAATCCACTCGTGTATTGATAGGCACTTGGGTTGTTTCCACAACTTTGCGATTGTGAATTGTGCTGCTATAAACATTCGAGTGCAAGTGTCTTTTTTATAGTGTCTTTTGTTCTTTTGGGTAGATGCCCAGTAGTGGGATTGCTGGATCAAACGATAGATCTACTTGTATCGCTTTCAGTTATCTCCACATTGCTTTCCACAGGGGTTGCACTAGTTTGCAGTCCCACCAGCAGTGTAGGAGTGTTCCTATCTCTCCACATCCACGCCAACATTTATTGTTTTGTGACTTTTTGATAAAGGCCATTCTCACTGGAGATAAG
>CAUYRT010074123.1:0-11133 GCA_963574885.1 Lepilemur ruficaudatus | reverse complement strand
TATCTATTGTTTTTTGACTTTTTCACAGTGGCCATTATGACAGGGGTAAGATGGTATCTCCTTGTAGTTTTAATTTGCATTTCCCTGATTATTTGTGATGTTGAGCATTTTTTCTTTTTTTTTCTTTATTGAAGTGTACTTTACATATCATGTGTTACCCCATTTTAAGTGTACAATTAAATGATTTTCAGTGAATTTACCAAGATGTACAGTTAATCACATAAATCAGTTTTAGAGGAATTCCTTTCCCCTATTGAGACCCCTAATTCTGCTCCCCAACTACTTTTCAAGGGTGTCCCACCCCTCCACAGGGCCCACCATGTGGTTCAGACGTGGGTTTACCCCCTGTCCCCCAAATCCCTAGTGAACACTTCCACCATTTGAGCACCATAGTGTTAATCAGTTAATACTAATTTGATGGCGAGTACAAGTGGGGCCCATTCTTCAGGTCTTGTGTCACCTCACTTTGAATATTGGGCTTAAGCTTAATCCAGGATAATATAAGCGGTGCTAGCTCACTGTCATTTCTTCAAATTGAGCAATATTCCATTGTGAACATATACCAAATTTTAACAATCCACTCATGAATTGACGGGCACTTGGGTTGTTTCCATGTCGAGCATTTTTTTGTTTGTTGGCCATTTGTCTATCTTCTTTTGAAATAATTCTGTTCCTGTCATTTGCCCACTTTTTGATGGAGGTTTTTTTTTTTTCCCCTACTGATTTGTTTGAGTTCTTTGTAGATTCTGGACATTAGTCCTTTGTAAAATTTATAGTTTGCAAGTATTTGCTCCTATTCTATAGGTTGTCCATTCACTCTGTTGATTATTTCCTTCGCTGTGCAGAAGATTTTTAATTGAATTAAGTCCAATTTATTTATTTTTGTTGTTGTTATATTTGCTCTTGGGGTCTTAGTCAAAAATTCTTTGCCCAGGCAGATGCCTAAAAGAGTTTTTCACACCTTTTTCTTCTAGAATTTTTATCATTTCATGCCTTATATTTAATTCTTTAACACATCTTGAAATTATTTTTGTATATGGCAAGAGGTAGGGATCGTGCTTCATTCTTTGGCATGTGGCTATCCAGTTTTTCCAGCTCCATTTATGGAATAGGGCTTCCTTTCCCCAGTGTATGTTGTTGTCTGCTTTGTTGAAGATCATTTGGTTATAGGTGGATGGTTTTATTTCTGGGTTCACTATTGTGTGTATGTCTCTACTTTTATACAAGTATAATGCTGTTTTGGTTACCATAGCTTTATAGTGTAATATGAAGTGAGGTAATGTGATGCCTTCAGATTTGTTCTTTTTAAGATTGCTTTGGCTATTTGGGCTCTTTTTTGGTTCCAAATGAAGCTTAGAATTATTTTTTTCTCCCAGGGGACTACTTATTTTTCACCACAGCAGATGCAGGTAGAGGAGTGATGCTGGGTGTGGCTGGGTGGAGTCAGCCTGCCTTCAGACTCACAAAGGCAGGCATAGGACCTATCTTAGCAGTGGTCAAGGGTCAGCTTCTAGGCCAGGCCACCGAGGAAAGCCACTAGGGAGAGGTTAAAGTGGCCCCACCAAAGCAGAAATTTTGCTCATGGGGGAGGGGCCATCTGGGATTCACATACTGGCTGTTGGGAGGGGGTTAGCTTTTCTCCCTCCACCTCTGTACTGAGCTCTCCTGGTATCTGGCCACAGGCAGCAGCCCAAACTATTTGCACTCACCAGCAATGGCACAGCAGGCTGTAAGTGCCTGTCCCAGACCGAAAGTGTGGCTTTCCTGTGGGTGGAGGTGTGCTCCACAGTGTGCTGCTGGTTGGAGCCACACTGCACTCTCCTTTCAGTTCTGCCTGTGTGGGCTCCCTTGCCTCCTGAGATTAGTTCACAGATCTCCCGTCTGTGCCCCTGAGCAATATGATTACATCCTGGGGGTAAGGGATCTGGCCTGTGGGCCTGTCCCCTGGTCCCCTAAGTTCAGTCCCTGCCAATGCCAGGGAGAAGCGTGCTGGTCCCCAGTAGCCTGTGGAGTGCTGAAGCAGGCTTAGTGTCCCTCTGCTTGGGAGTGTGCCCTGCTTCGCTGAAGCAGCCAACTGAGCAGCACCAGGGAGGGCTGGCGGCCAAAGAGCTCACAGTCTGAGCACCGCTTGGTCTTCTGCAGGTATTTAAGAGGAAAGGCATGAGCCCCACTCTGTGGAAGCCTCAATGTAGTGGACATGCCAACAGAGGGGAAGCAGCCACTCCTGAGAGTCCCAGCTCAACTGTCCCTTGGGGCACCTGTGCCACTGGGCAGTAGTAGGTCTGGGGGAGGGAGCAGGAAAAGAGTCTGAATGGAGGAGATCGGCACTCTGGTCCTCCTTGTCCTTCTTCCCAGAAGGCAGCCCATCTGGAATGTCCAAGTTCTGGGATCACACAGTTCTCCCAGGACCCACTGGCCCCATGGGTATGCAGCCTAGGCAGGAATTGGGAAATGTTTGTGTGGGGACCAGTGACACAAAACTGAAGGGCTGAAGCTCCCTGGGGAGGGCAAAGGCTCACAATGGGTGGAGAAGTAGTACAGCACCTGCCGCCTCCACTCAGCTCTGTGGTGAGGGAGCAATCCCGAGGGGGCTAGCAGCCCAGTGCTTTGTTTATAGGAAGCTCCCAGTTCACTGGAAGTGGCAACTTTTGAGCTCATGAAGGGCTCTCCAGTAGCCCGGGATCCTGCTGACTACCAGAAGTCTGAGGGTAGGAGAAACAAAACCTCCACCTACACTTTCCGTGGGACTCCAAATTTCTCAGGGATTCATCTCTGCTGAAATCTTGCTTGTCCTTGTTCTGCTGTGCAACTTTTTCCTGTGGAATCTCTGGTAGGTTCTGGTACTTTTCTGTCAGAATTACACCTATATTTTTTTTTTTATCTAAAACTTTTCCTTCTTTCGGAAACTATCTGGCAACTGATGTCTCTAGTCAGCCATCTTGCCCCGCCTACATGTTTACATAATTTCTTTTCTGTAGTGCTGAGTCACTTGAAGATCCTGACAGCGAATTTGTTTCTATTAAGAATGCTTTTGGGCCAGGTATGATGGCTCACACCACTAATCCCAGAATTTCTGGAGGCCAAGGCAGGAGGATCACTTGAGGCTAAGAGTTTGAGACCAGTCTGGGCAACATAGTGAGACCCCCATCTTTACAAAAAAAAAAAAATTAGGCAGGTGTGGTGGTGCCAGCTGGTAGTCCTAGCTACTCAGGAGGCCAGGTACTGAGTGCCATGGCCTCCCTAACTGCAGGGAAGACTGAGAAATGTTTATGTAATTGCTATGTTTTTTAGAGTGAAGAAATTCATGGAAAAGGGGATTGAGTATGGATAGTAAGATAGTCAACCAATAAAATCTGTCACAGAATTAGAGAAAAGCACCTGAAAATATTCAAATTGGTTGTTGAAGTGATAAATTTCTGTTTCTTTCTCAAGTCCTTAGGGTTGGGGGACAGGAAGAAAGCAAGAGCATAGGTACCCAACGAGCTATACCTTGAAGTCTGGCTGCAGGTAACTGTCCTTACAGTTTGATGGAGCTACTTCTAATCCCATCACACAAGTTAGTTTTGATTAAATGGTCTTTATTTATTGGAGATTTGGATTCCGTAATTACAATGGAGAGTACTTGGGTAATTCTCTCAAAGTATCTTTTTAATTAATTCTCTTCTCTTGTGAGGTGTTGTGAGGAAATTTAACTTTACTTAGTCTTCATAAAATATATAAAGAACCATGAGAGTAATCTCATAAGAAAAGAAAAAAGAAAGAGAAGAATAAACAGTATTTTCTAATTGCCAGCACATATTAGCCCCTGTTACATAGATTATTTTATGAAATCCTCACAAAACTCTATTAGAGGGAAGTAATATTGTCCCACTTTATAGGTGAGGAAACAGGCATAGAAACATTAAGTCAGTTACTCAAAATCACAGTAAGTGGCAAAGGAAGGGCTTTACCCTCTCTCTGCTGTTTTAAGAAAGAAGGCTTCTTGGATTCACCTCATGCCTCATGCCCAGCAGTAAATAGCTACCAGAGAACACTTACTGTTTATTCAGTGAATGAGTTTAAGTTCTGACTCAAAAACGCATGCTGTTCATACTATGACCTGCCAGATATCTGAGGTTGCCTAGTAAATTCTGAATTAGATTTCAATCATTTACCATCATTTACTATCAACTGACTTTGAGCATGTTACTTAAACTCTTTTGGCTGCATATTATTTTTTTATTTTAAAAATAATAATAAGCACACATACATAGTGCTTTTCAGGATGCCAGGCATTTTTCTAAGCCTTTACATAAATCAACCCACTAATGTTCACAATACCACTATGAAATATATGTGGCTATTATCCTTGTTTCACAAATGTGAAAACCACTATTGCCACAAAAATGTTTCATAAAAATCATACCCAAACCGGAGTGGTTTAAACCAACAATCATAATTTTTTAATATGTAAATAAACTGAGGATCAGCTCATCTGGTTTGGGTTATGTTGGAAGGCTTTGCTGTTGGTTGGCTGCAGGTCAGCTGGGATGGGCCTGGATGAGGGCACTGGGCTCTGCTACAGGAATTTCTCTTCCTCTTTCAGCATCCAAGGGCTAGCCTGGGAATATTTCCTCATGGAAATGGCAGAGTTGGAAGATAAGAACAATTTACAAGTGCTTTTCAAGCCTCGGCTTGTGCCACATCTGCTAATATCTCATCGGCCAAAGCAAGATACCCAGTCAGGTCCATAGTTAAGTGGTGGTGAATTATACTTTATACTTTTAAGCGAAAGAGAGAGAGAAATTAGTATTTCTGAACAATAATCTTTCACACTAAAATGCTTAGCTATGTTGAAACAGTAAGACTGAAGCTGAGATATAAACTAAGGTTGTTTGTATCTTAACCTGTTCTTATCACTATACCATGTTTTATTACAACAGGAATTTTTAAAAAAAATCCATCCACAGGATGTTATTGATATCAAATGATATAATGTATGAACATTAAGTAATATAAGGCATGTAGAACACTTCACACAGTGACTGGCACATTATAAATGAAAAAAAATCATCTGAGCATTAGCTATTTGTTATATAACTAGAAATAAATATTTTAAAATATTCCTATAAATATCAATGACCTTGACAGACATTGCCAAAGATTGCCTAGATTATATTTAGATACATCGTGAGTCACTTATGAACTTGAGGGAGATATGTATTGGTGGTCTTTCACTTGTTCATCACTGAGGAAGGAGACAATTTCCTAATAGAAAAGGTAAATGTGATGAAAGCCTCAGAAACACTGGGTGAGAGCTCGAGCTATCTGAAAATTGTGATCCTTTTTCTCTTCTTTGTTTTATTAATATTTCTTGCATATTCACTCTGTTTCAGTCACTGGACTTACTTTTGTGCATACAATAATGAATAAGACACAATCTTTGATGCAATGATGTTTATGGCTTATGGTCTCACTTTCACAAGATCTTTGGATTCTGGAGGGCAAAATCCCTGTCATTCTTGTTAATGTGTGGGTGAGAAAAACACAGGGCCACGGGAGAGCCATAGAATCTGCACTGGGCTTGCTGAAGGCTTTCTGAATGTGTTGCTAGCCAAGGCCAGTCCTGAAGGACAAGAACACATTTACCAAGATCAACAATCTTGGGTTGGAGAACAAAGAGAGAGAAGAAAAGATATTCCAAGCTAGAAAATTTCATATAAGTGAAGTTAGAGAAACATGATAACATCAGAGGTGTAATGTGGCTCCTCATGGGATTTCAAAGACTCACTACCACATAAAGAAAGTGAACTATCTCATTAATAATGGTTTAAGCTTGAAATTCACTTTTTCCCTCCTGATTCCCCAATCAGAAGGTTTCAGGAGAGATTCACCCTTTTCCCTGAGCTTCAGGTATGGACTCTGATTGACTCTTGACTTGGACCTGTCTGTGTGTCCTGGATCCTTGTTTGCAAGAGTCAGTTCAGAGATGGACATACCACCCAGTCCGAGTGTGGTGCTGGCTAAAGATAGACATTTAGACTGATGGAACAGAATAGAGCCCAGAAATAAATCCACACATATATGGTCATCTGATCTTCAAGGGTACCAAGAATTCACAATGGGAAAAGGACAGTCTCTTCAACAAATGTTGTGGGGAAAACTGGATATCCATATGCAGTAGACTGAAATTAGACCCCGAAACTTCACCATATACAAAAATCAACTCAAAATGGATCAAAAACTTAAAGGTAAGACCTGAAACTGTAAAACTATCAGAAGAAAACATGCTCCAAATTCCATGGCATCAGTCTGGGCAATGATTTCTTGGATATGACCACAAAATCAAAGGCAACAAAAGCAAAAACAGACACGTGGGACTGCATAAAACTAAAAAGCTTCTGAATAGTAAAGAAAGCAATCAACAGGGTGAAAAGGAAACCTGTGGAATGAAGGAAAATGTTTGTGATTTAAAAAGTGGGCAAAGGACTTGAATAGACATTTCTCCAAAAACATACAAATGGCCAAAAGGTATATAAAAAGATGCTTAACATCAGTAATTTTCAGGGAAATGTAAATTAAAACCATAATAAGATATCACTTCATACACGTTAGAATGGCCATTACCAAAAAGATGAAAGATAGCAAGTGTTGGCCAGGATGTGGAACCCTTGTGCGCTGTTGGTGTGAATGTAAACTAGTACCGTCATTATGGAAAACAGAATGGTGGTTCCTCAAAAAATTAGAAATAAAACTACTATATGATCCAGGAATCCCATTCTGGGTATTTATCCAAAAGAATTGAAATCAGTTTATCAAAGAGATGTTGCACTCCCATACCCATTGCAGCCTATTCATAATACCCTACAGACGGAAACAACCTAAATGTCCATATCCTAAATGGATAAGGAAAATGTAGGATGTACATGCAATGGAATATTACTCAGCCATAAAAAATAAGAAAATCTTGTCATATGCTATCACAGGAATAAAGTTGGAAGATATTATGCTAAGTGAAATAAGCCAATCACAGAAGGACAGATACTGCCTGATTCCAGTTTTATGAAGTATCTAAAGTAGCCAAGTTCATAGAAGCAGAAAACAGAACGGGGGTTTCCAGGGGCTGTGGGGAGGTGCTGTGCAGTGGGAACAGAATTTCAGTTATGGAAAATGAAAAAGCTCTAGAGAGAGCTCTGCCGCACATCGCTGTGCTTATAGTTAACCACCTTGGACTGTACACTAAAATATTGTTAAAAGGGTAGATTTCATGTTATGTATAATAAACATTTGAGTAACAGTAATAACCTACTTCATGGAATACTCTGCCTTAGCAGATATCAATGCTACAGTGATTACGCTTGATTTATGGCAGAAGATAATTGAGGTAAAGCATAGCCTATAGGAGTTTTTAACAGTTTTTAACAGTTTTGTTTTAAAAGCCTTTTAAAACTATATGCATGATACACCCACTCCGTGTGTGTGTGTGTGTGTGTGTGTGTGTTGTACTGATGGGCTTATATGATGGGTGTCCACAAATTTCTTTTTGTCTTAGTCCACTTTTCTTGGATGTCTGTTTTCTGAGAAAAGAAAAAAAATCTGCTCATGCAAGCAGATTCTCATTTTTAAGGTGTTTAAAGCTGTGATTTGCAAACATTTTGGTCTCAGGCCCATCTTTACTCACTTAAAAACTATTGGAAACTCCAACAGAGTTTCTTGAAGTTTGAATTATATCTACAAATATTTACCATATCAGGAATTAAACTCATCATTTGAAATGATATGTATTTGATAATTTAAAATGACAATAAAATATTACTGGTTATATGATTAACCTATTGCATGAAAAATACGTTTTTCAAAACAAGAAAGCATAGCAAATAACGTACAATTGTTATACACTTTGAGCAAATCATTTTCATGAATGAGAGTGAAAAGGTCTCATAGTTTCTTACAAGTATTAATATTTTGAAAATAACTTTCACATCACTGATCCCCTGCAAGAGTTTGAAAACCATGCTTTGTGAACTGATGGATCAGCATATAAAACGTGCTTGGCTCCCTGAGAGTCCGGAGGGAGGTAGAGGTTATGCGTATGTGATGTGTCGGTGCAGACGCCAAGAGAATGTGATTGTTAATAACTAAGATGCTGGCCCGGCGCAGTGGCTCAGGCCTATAATCCTAGCACTCTGAGAGGCTGAGGTGGGAGGATCGTTTGAGCTCAAGAGTTCGAGACCAGCCTGAGAAAGAGTGAGACAGTCTCTACTAAAAATAGAAAAAGTTAGCCAGGTATGGTGGTGCATGCCTGTAGCCCCAGCTACTCGGGAGGCTGAGGCAGGAGGATTGCTTGAGCCCAGGAGTTTGAGGTTGCTGTGAGCTAGGCTGATGCCACGGCACTCTAGCTCGGGCAACAGAGTGAGATTCTGTCTCAAAAAAAAAAACTAACTAACTAAGATGCTTCAGTCATACTGGTCCGTGCTGCCTGCACACAGAGGAGGAATGTAGGACAAAGGACTCACAACAGAGGAACAAAACCATACTCACAAAAGACTAAAAGACAGAAGTTGACAAATCAGAGGACCTTTTAGGAGGCCTCATCATGTTCGGGAAGAGGAAAGAATGTGAGATTTTAGTAAGAGCTGGCAGTCACTACTTGGCCTCCCAAAATCTTGAAAAAAAAACAGGTCAGAGATCAAAATTCATGTTGGAGCAGCAATTCTTCATCACTAAAGGAAATTCCCTATTTGGAATATGGGAAAGTAAGACTTTATAAGTAATATAAAAATCCTTTTATATATCCATTTTCATCAGCTACTTACGTTCCATGTGTCTTCATCTTGACAAAAGTTTTGCTTTCGATAAGGGTGATGACCCAGTTTGTGAGTGATTATTCCAGTTTCTGATGGTAGAGCCTGACCATGGGATCTGGAGGCACGAAACACAGCCGAGGTCACAACTCTGCTATTAGATTAACAGGCGACCTTGGGCAAACAGATTAATTTCACTATCTTCCTTTGATTATCTGTAAACTAGAGATATTAACATATAGCCTGCAAGGCTATGGTAAGAACCAAATGAAATATGTATTTGTTAACCTAAAGCACTCAACACAAACAGTAATATAATATTAATATAATCAATTGTTATTATGATTATAATCTTATTCTGATTGTTTTAATGTGATATTTTATTAGTTATTTGCTTAAAATAATCCACTTGGATCTTTGAAGATGCTCATTTTTATTGCTAATTTTAGAATAATGTAAGTATTATTCTATATAATAAAAATCTAAAATAAAAATTAAATTTCTAGAGTTAAATCAATGAGCAATGAGTGGTATGTTTTTAAATTATTTTACATATATATCTTTAAAAGTCAAATAATATGAAATAATCATATAGGCCCCTTTTCTGGAAAGTCACAGTATGCAAAGTGTGATTTCAGTTTTAAGACCAATTGCAGGGAATACCAACCAAAGAATGACAGAGGTGTGTCCCAGCTGTAATAACTTCCCAACATTAAGCAAAACACAGAATTCCAAGTAATACCAGGCATAAGCTGAATATCTTTCATTGCATGCTGTGTAGATAAACTTATCTGTTTGGGGGTGTCTAATATTAGATATCTTATATATTCGTCAGTCAGGAGGCCTAGATTAGAGTATATGTTCAGCTATTAAATAACAGTTTCAGTGGAAAATCAGTTAACTTCTTTGATACTTGGTTTTCCATATATAAAATTGTCAAATCATATATGACAATTTAGAAAATCTTATCAAAGCTCTATTAAACTAGAAGATACATAAACATGTCCATAGTCATTTAATCATATATTATAAACAGATTTTTATTTTATTTTATTGTGGTAAGAACACTTAACATGAGGTTTATAAAATTTTGACTTATTTTTTAGTGTATAATTAATCGATAGGCAAAATGTTGTACAGCAAATCTCTAGAACTTATTTATTTGCATAACTAAAATGTTATGCCTGTTGATTAGCAACTTCCCGTTTCTCCCTCCCCTAGACCCTGACAACAACTATTCTATTCTTTGCTTCCAGGAGTTTGCCTATTTTAGATACATCATATAGATGGAATCATGCAGGATTTGTCCTTCTGTAACTGGCTTACTTCCCTTAGCTTCCTCTATCAGGACTTTTCTGTCTTACTGTCATCTAGGTAGATGACACAGTGCTCACACCCCTCTGTTATATTCATGGATGTGTTTACTACTTACCTGAGAAAAGGGAAGCAAGTTTGAGGAATAAAGATGAATAAAGATGAGGAAGAAGAAATGAAGAAAGGAGCCAAAATTCTGTCTTCTCCCCCAGGACTAATTAGACTAATTTTTAATGTTTGTGTGGAGCTCTAGGCTCAAACACAAGTACTTCAGAGAACATAGTGACAAAGTGTGGCACAGAGACAAGAGACCTTTCTCCTCTTCTCTGGTCACACCTACTACTGTTCTGGTACACAGGGGTTCTTTGCTGTGGGAATATCTTGAAATAACTAAGACCAACTATTCTTCTTAACTTATCTAAAACAATATAGAAAATTGATTGGACTGTGCGACTGCCCAGGCCAGGGTGGGGAGAGTCAGCTTCACTCTGTGTTTCTCAGTCCTGTTTCTTCCCTGTTGTAAGGCAGGGACCAGATCTGCAGGGGCCAGACACAGGCCAGCAGGGCGGTTCCTAGGGGTGGAGAAGCTGGGGAAGGGACTTCAGGAAAACGCAGCTAACAACCACAAAGACCAGGAACAGATGAGGTTCTGAGGCACACACCCGTGGAGCTGCAACTTTGTTGTAAGAACACCTGTCAGTTATGCATATCAATCTTCTGGTAACATCCCACACCTCCCGTAAGCCCTCCCTGGGGCCAGGCCAATAAAAGGAAACCACCTGAGAGTCTTCAAAATCTTTCTCGACTCGTGGAGACTGGCTATTCCTCTCCAGAGTGTACGCTCGCTTTGCAGAGCTCCCTTCTTTTCTGCAATAAAAGCTGTTTGTGTGGAATTGCTTCCTGTCTGTGGTCACTCCATTGCACCAGCCCTGCTTGTGAATTTTCCAAGGAAAGAGCCAAAGAACCAGGACCACAGTCAGCCAAGAGGTGGGCCCTGACAACATTGGCCCCACTCTGGCAGTGAGGCTTTTCCCTC
>CAUYRT010074122.1:0-21482 GCA_963574885.1 Lepilemur ruficaudatus | reverse complement strand
TCTACTAAAAATAGAAAGAAACTAATTGGCCAACTAAAAATACAAAAAATTAGCGGGGCATGGTGGCGCATGCCTGTAGTCCCAGCTACTTGGGAGGCTGAGGCAGAAGGATTGCTTGAGCCCAGGAGTTTGAGGTTGCTGTGAGCTAGGCTGACGCCACGGCACTCTATCCGGGGCAACACAGCGAGACTCTATCTCACACACAAAAAAAGGATTATTTAGAAGAAAGTGATAATTAACACTAAGTGATCATAGATTTCATCTTTACTAATCTAAGCTTTTTAAGAGATTTGTATTTATGAGGTAAGATTGGGTCAGGTGCTTATGAGTAATAATGATATTTCTCTTTCAGACATGTTAATGAACACACCCAGGGCACAGATAGTTGAAGAGGTTCGTATTGGTGAGGATCAAAAGGAGTCGAATGGACCAAACAAAGACATTCTGGACAATCTACATAAGGATGCTTCTGCTAATACTTTAAATGAAGAGGAGGAATTAAAATTAGAGGAAACTCAACTGGACCAGTCCTTTTTAAATGTGAAGTAGTAGCTTTATGTTTTATCCAGAAATCTTACTGAGGTTGGATAGTGCTCCAGTAAGAGAAAATGTATCTATTAACTTGCTGTCTTGCAAGGTTGGGATTACTGTGCATTTTATCTGCTTCGAGTGAAAATCCTTGGGTAGTAAACCTTTTTGCAGATTCCTATCAGAAACCTGATATTTATAATTATACTTGCCACTTACTAACTGGAGTCTGTTCTCTGTAGTATTTATTTTATATACATATGATTTCATAAAATATTTAGTTATTAAACAGCTGTTGCTAGTGTGCAATTGAATGCCTTGTTTTCACTAAGTCGGGTGATATTTTAAGATGTAAATGTATATTGAATGTTAATCCATTTTTAAAAAGTAAAAATAAAAATTGTCTTACAGACTGTCTCTCTCTAGAGGCTTTATGAAAGCTTCTCATTGCTGTTCTGCAGTTTACACTTTTGGCAAATGTTTAAGGTTTATGTATTTTGAGAAGTCCCTTTAATACTTAAAAGGTCACATAAAAGGCTGATATATTGTCTGGCCCTTATAGGTGCTAGGGAAGTTCAAAGAATGCTCCTTGGTACCTTACCGACTAGTTGGAGAGAAACTTGCAAAGTATCATGGGGAAAAGTACTGGGAAGAACGTGTGTAAGAATGACATAAAGATTTAGAGAATAAGGAAGACTTGGGAATGGCGCCTGTAAGGCTAGAAGTGTTAGGGCAAGATGGTGAGAGGACCTGATTGGAGTTCTTCCTGCCTGGAGGAAGGGGTAGTTACAGCTGAGAAGTGTCATGTTGACAACCAAGTTTAAAGAAAGTCTGGTTCTTGGCAGATTGCCATGGAGGGGAGGGGAAAGGTTAAGCGACTTTTTATAAAGGAGGAGACTGGGAAGAAGGTTAACTTTTGTAAGACTAGCCTTTGTAAGGACAGGCTCTCACCTCTTCCCTTGGCGAAAGGGGGAAGTGATGGTGTAGAGTGGGTTCCATCCACAAAGCCAGGACAGACAGGCATCTTGTTCTCTTCAGGCTTTCTGACTGCAGGTGGGGATAGGGAGTGACAAAGATGGTTTGATTGAAAAGCCAGGAAGTTGAGCACAAGAACATGGGGAATGAGGGCTGTGGGCTTGCTGGGAACTGCCGTTACGATGGGCCAAGAGGCATGTCCTTCCAGAGGACTAGCTTATTGCTGCCAGTAGGGAGTTGGCTAGAAGATGGAGCCCAGTTTCAAGGTACAACAAAGGCCTACAGAAACTGCTTCCTTAGGAGGGCCTGTTCGGGGTTTTATCCTCCATGAACTGGATTAGACAGAAGTGACAGATTTAATTTGTCAGTGATGAGTTTGCTGGCAAAGTAACAAGTTTCCAACAAGGGAGAGGCCAATGCACCTCATCGTCTGAGGAGTTCTCAACAAAATGGGAGGGTGAAAAGGACTTTTGAGACAAATTCCCTGTGCATCCCATTATGCTCCCTTTGCCCTAGTCCCAACTGGTGCTGGGGACAGCAGGGAAAGCTTGAGTTAAATATGAAACGGGAGCTTTAAAGTGGGTAAGGGGGCCAGGTGCAGTGGCTCACGCCTATAATCCTAGCACTGGGGGGCTGAGGCGGGTGGATCGCTCAAGGTCAGGAGTTCGAAACCAGGCTGAGCAGGAGCAAGACCCCGTCTCTACTAAAAAATGGAAAGAAACTAATTGGCCAACTAAAAATATATAGAAAATTAGCCGAGTATAGTGGTGCATGCCTGTAGTCTCAGCTACTTGGGAGGCTGAGGCAGGAGGATTGCTTGAGACCAGGAGGTTGCTGTGAGCGAGGCTGACGCCATGACACTCACTCTAGTCCAGGCAACAGAGTGAGACTCTGTCTCCAAAAAAAAATAAATAAAGTGGGTAAGGGGACAGGACTAAGTGTTATCTGAAAGTGACTGAAAACTTACCTGACAGATGTCAAAGGGACCTATGAACCAAATGGCCCCGTGAAGCAATTACTGGATTCAAACTCCTGACCTTTAGCGATGCTCCCACCTCGGCCTCCCAGAATGCTAGGATTATAGGCGTGAGCCAACGCGCCCGGCCTATTACTGGAAAAATAAAACTTACTTTGAAAGAGCTGATTTGAGACAGTGTAACCAAAAATACTGGGTTTTTTAAAAAGTGGCTAGCAACCTGCCTTGCAGAGCCACCATTCACCATCTACTCATAACTGAAATCAGTTTCTGTAATGACCTAATCACACATTTAATGCAACTTTAATGAATGAGAACATTTTACACATGTGAAACAGCTACCCAGTCCTGATCGACTAGAGCACTCAGTGACACACAAAATTGAAGTCTGAAAACATGGTAAAACGCTCACATAAGAAAAAGCTCTTTTAATGAAGAATATTTCATATTCCATAACTGTTTGAAACATCCAGGAGAGCTAGGTCCCTTATCTCCTCTAGAAGTGTGTATAGGCTTCTTCCCTTTGTTTGGCAATATTCTTGATATTCTTCCTGAATGAGGTTTACTTTGACTTCTTGGGCAAGCTGAGCTTCTTCCACAGATCTAGTTACTTCTTTCACTAATTCATTCTTCAGCAAGAGAGAATTCTGATGAAAAAGTTCTGTATTTGGTATCATGTATGGTTTGTTACTTATTATTTCAAGTCTGATTGTATCAGAATGGCAGCGTGAGGCCTGTACAAATATTCTTACCTGCCATAGAAGAGAAGATACATATTACTAAATCATATTCTTTGTTCTTTACGTTGGAAATAATACTTAATATAAACACAGACTTACTGTTACATGGTCAAACAAATGGAACGTAACAGATTCCCCTCCTGTTGTTGTTGCGGTAATTTTGTTTTGAAATCGTTGAAGGGATCCTGGTTTCCATTCAGAATGGCTGTCCGGGCCACATGAGATCACTAAACCATCTTTATTTTTTAGATAAGCAGCACCTTTAATCCCAAACCTGAATCATTGCCAGAATAGAAATCCACAGAGATAATGTGTTCTTAGTATGCAGACCATGTATACTTATCTAAAATGCTAGTTTTTCTTCTAGATTAAAAACAAAATCACTTTTCCTGTGGTTTACCTCTAAATATTTATTTCACCTTAGGAGACAGAAACGGAAAATATTTTGCTAGATAAGAAAGTAAAATCCTAAGATTAATAGGGATGTAGATATGTACTCCAATCTCCTACTTCATACTTATATACTGAATTATACATTATGCACAAGTGGTAACATTATAAATAGTTGCTTACATAATCAAATGTCTGTATTCTACGCTTTTAGTTTAATTATGATTTCTTACCATTGCATTAGATGGAACATACCTTGGTATAAATACAAGTACACCATTTGTTCTGATTGAATAAATAACTCCATCAGATATGCAACGCTCGTCAGTTTCAGGGTCTTTGTCTTTAAAGTACATGCACTGGAAGAGCTCGGTAGACTGCTTCTGAGAATGCTGTGATGCCTGTCAGAAGAAGTGCAGCCCCAAAGCATTATAACAGACTTCCCTGACATTTCCGGAAGAAACATGAAGTTCGTATCTCCACAGAAACAGTGTCTTTACAAAGGTAACATTCTTTTTTTTTTTTAAAGCCACTTGTGACAAGCATGATAAAAAGGTTAGATTCTATAAAACTATTAATATAAAAACTGTTCTATATTATGAATTAAATCAATTTTTGTGGGAACTTAGCCATCCAGCATTATCCCCTCAAAAATGTCTTAGAAAATGAATGCTTTTATAAAATGAAACTTGTTGACAGTTAATCAAAAGAGAGGTTGCCAAATTTGGGATATGTCCATTTTGGATACAGGAAAAGTATTACACACACGTCTTACCTTTCTTTCCTTTCAAACCTGTCCTACCAAAATCCTATTGGAAGTGTAAATTAGCACTACTGTTAAGGAGGACAGTTTAGTAATACATATCAAAGTTCTATTTGTGAATATATTTTGGCTGAGTATTTCCATTTCTAGGAATTTATTTATGCAGGTAATAATCTGAGAAGTCTTTGAAAGTATATACACAAGGTTGGTTGTAAACTGGATTGCTTAGAACAGCTCTGCCCAACAGAACTTTCTGCAATGATGGAAATGTCTGTGTCTGTGTTGCCCGATAGGTAGACACTAACCATGAGTGGCTAGTGAGAGTGTGAAATGTGACTAGTGTGATGAGGAACTGAATTTCTACTTCTAATTTTAATTTAAATTTAAACAGCCAACATGGCTGATGGCTACAATATTGCACACCAGAAAACTAGACCATTAGATACAGAAAATTATATGAGTTTCTAATTTTCTGCATCACCCAAAAGGCCAGTTCTATGCTGTGCAATCTTGTAGCAACCAGTAATAATGTGAAATAGAATACAAAGCAGCTTCTAAAATAACGATGTAACTATGTTTATTGACATGGTGTGCTATTAATAACAGATGTGTTAAGTGAGGAAAAAAAGCAGATTTCAAACAGCAGGAATGATATTTTTATAAATAAAAATGTTAGCACTGTCAAGAATTGTCAATAATGGTTATTTCTGGGTGGTAAGATGATAGATGATCTTTCTGTCTTCATTCATATCTTTATGTGTTGCTTGAACCTTTGCATTTCCACCTTTTGGGAAAAATATCTAATCTATTGTCAAATCTCTCACATCCATGTGTTACCTCAGAACATCTGTAAATGTACTGAAAGCACTGGTTAGAATACTCTAGAATTTAATTTGTGGGAATACATGGTACTTCACTCTACTACACAATAAAGCTGACACTCTCTTAGCAGAGACGATGAATAAGAATTTTAAAATTCCTTACTCGGTTTCTGTTGTTGATATGTCTGCATAGTTCCTCAAGATCTTTGTTACTGAACAAATTTTCCTTGATTTCCATTTTTTTATCTTTTGAAATGGCTGCCATTAACAATCGGTGCACTACAATATCTGAGTATCTTCTTATTGGAGAAGTAAAGTGGGTATATTTATCTAAAGCAAGGCCTTCAAAAAGAAACCGGAAAATCAAAATAAACAACAAAAAAACTATTTTTAAACAACTTGCTCAGTTACAGCCACACGTAGGAAAATCTTATCATTCACCATAATGATGGAACTCCTCCTCTGCACAGGATCCAGTGGAGAAATACAGTGCATTGGCCATAGCCTGCGTTGCCATGGAGCGCAGTAGCCTGTTTACAATAGGATCATTGGGGTCATTCGCATTATCCAGAGAATCAGCCAGTGTTTTGTTGGACCTGACAAAGAACAGAAAGACCTTCAGTTAGTCCCAAACAGTAATGTACAAGTCAATACTCTGAGAGGAACCCTTCCCATGATCGTCCATCTGAATACCTTTATCTGCCAATAGTTAAATTTATTTTGGACATATTTCAGAAGCATCTCTTTTCAACTATAGAAATCTAGTTTGCTTTAAAGTTTAGACAAAGAGTATCAGAATTTACATAAATTCCTTTTTTTTTTTTTTTTTGAGACAGTCTTGCTCTGTCGCTGGGCTAGAGTGCCATGGTGTCAGCCTAGCTCACAGCAACCTCAAACTCCTGGGCTCAAGCGATCCTCCTGCCTCAGCCTCCCGAGCAGCTGGGACTACGGGTGTGTGCCACCACACCCAAAGCTATTTCTTTTTTTCTATTTTTAGTTAGCCAGCTAATTTCTTTCTGTTTTTAGTAGAGACAGGGTCTCGCTCTTACTGAGGTCTCAAACTCCTGACCTCAAGCAATCCTCCCACCTCGGCCTCCCAGAGTACCATGATTACAGGTGTGAGCCACTGTGCCTGGCCAATAAATTTCTTAAGTAGTAAAAAGTAATATGCTGATTCATACTAGATTAAGTTAGTGCTTGTGCATATTAGGTGGTCAAATACTTGTTGAATTGAATTTTTAACACCCTTAAACATCCTACACAGGTCAAAGAACACAGGTCTTATTTGTTTTTAGCAAGAATTATTGAGCCAGAGGGAGTTAAAAATACAAAACAAAAATAAACCTGAGTTGCACAAATAAAAGAAACCTAAATTAATTTTTCTTTTTCTAAAGAGCTGGGAAGCATTCTATTTATTTATTCTCAAAATAATAATTTTTAAAACCCCAAGAAATATAGAGGTATATTAAAAATAAAACTAACAATACAACATAAAATTCAGTTCTGTATTGTGGCTGGCTAAGAGAGAAGGGGCAAGGAGAGGTGGAGGACGATGATGAACAGAGAAGCAATGTGACAGGTGGTCCCTAATGTGAGCTTTCAAGTCTGACGGACTTGGATTCAAATCCTGGCTCTGCCCTGACTGTTAAATTAAGGCAAGTTACTTAATCTCTCCAGACTTAATGCCCCATCTGTAAAATATGAATGATACCGCCATTACCTCAGCGTTGTAAGGATTAATCAAGAGCATGCCCGAGAGCCCTTGGCACAGATGCCCGGCATGCAGACAGCTCAGCCAATGACCACCAGACACACAGGCAACAGATACTACTGCCTGAAGGCAGAAGCAAAAAAATCTATTTTCATAAATAAATGATATTTTAATTAGTACCTGTTACTTGACAACGAGACATTTAAAAAAATCCTCTTTATACATCATTTCTAATGGGAGAAATATTTTATCCCAGGGATGGGGAGTAAAACTGTCTCATTCTGTGGAGGGTGGTATAAATTTTACCATTGGTGTAGTGTCTTATGACACTGTCATAGACATATGCTGCATTGCAAGAAGTAAGTATTGAATAGGATTACTTCTTGGTATTTGCCTAAGAGGTAGATGAAATTAAATCAAGGGTGATGAGTTCCTCACTTTACGTTACAAATTGCAGTGGGTCAAAAGTATGTCTGAATAAACTTGTTTCAAGTCTCTATGCCTAATAATGAAGAGAGAAAAATCTCTCTTTAAAAATGAAGAGAGCCAAAAAGTTTTCTATTTCTGGTCAAAGATCTGGCTGTTTCATTTTAAGAACTGTAAGACAGATAAATGTACAGTACTCCTTTCCATTTTTCCACCCCCCTACCCCCTCAAAAGAGGAATACCGTGTGTCGATGAAGAAGCCTTTCGCTTTAGCACATTCCCGGAGTTCAGAAAAGAACTCCTGGTGTGGAGGAGGGTGTTGGCGCAACAAGGCCTGATGAGGGAAGCTCTCCCAGATCTTCCTGGCTACCCAGTGGTTGGCCAAGATCATGCATTCAGCCACCGTCTCATGGACTTCCAGGGGCTGCTTGGGGATGAGGTCATGAATGTTCTTCTTTTCGTCTAGCTGTATGCGAACCTCTACCCCTTCCAGTTCCAAAGCACCACAACAGTCTCGTTTCACTCGGACATGGCGAGCTATGTCAGTCAACTTGCCGATTGCCCACACTAACTCCTCCAGCTTGTCTTGTCTGCTCTTTTCATCCAAGTCTTTGAATTCTGGAATATCATCGACAACGCTGAAGTTTCCATCCAGTAGTTCCTGGGCTGCTTCATAGAACAGTTTGTACGCTGATCGAATAATGGTTCTGCCATACCAAACTTTCTTAATTTCGTAAGAGGTTTTATCCAATTCCCACATAACACTTACAGCATACCTACAAAACCAGTAACAGTGACAACAACATCATGATTCAATTCTTCTAATTTTGAAACAAGCAGAACTTGACTCTAAATGTAACTTGAAAGAAATGACATTGCTATAGGTTTCTGGTTCAATTTCTCAATCCAACCACTCTACCACTAAGTCAAAAAATATTTTAAATTAAAACAAAGTTAGATTAGGTTCTGCTGAGCTCTGAACAAATTTGAAATGAGTTCACATGTGGCTATTACAAACCCTATCTTATAGTTCTCTATTTTGATTAGAAAAGCATGGTCCTGATAGAGTCAAGTCTATGTAGCTCCTCAGTAAACCAGAGCAAAGCCTTTCAAATCCTACAGGTGACTCTGAACTATGATATCAATCTCGATAGGTTAAAGTTCATTTACTAAAGAATCACTTTGCCACCAAATCATTTTATTTAAAAAATATACATTTGCGGCCGGGTGCGGTGGCTCACACCTGTAATCCTAGCAGTCTGGGAGGCCAAGGCGGGCAGATCGCTCAAGGTCAGGAGTTCCAAACCAGCCTGAGCAAGAGCGAGACCCCTGTCTCTACTAAAAATACAAAGAAATTAACTGGCCAAATAAAAATATACAGGAAAAAATTAGCCGAGCATGGTGGCGCATGCCTGTAGTTGCAGCTACTTGGGAGACTGAGGCAGGAGAATTGCTTGAGCCCAGGAGTGTGAGGTTGCTGTGAGCTAGGCTGATGCCACAACACTCTAGCCCAGGCAACACAGTGAGACTCTGTCTCAAAAAAAAAAAAATACATTTGCAACACATAAAAAACAAAGGGCTAATTTTCCTAATATGCAAAGAGCTCTTACAAATCAATAGTAATAAATTATAAACCCAAAACAAAAATGGGCAAAGAACATAATGTAGTTCACAGAAAAGGAGATATAAGTGACTACTGAAGATACAAAACATGTTTAACTTTACTTGCAGTAGGAAAAATGCAAATTAAAACTACTCTTAAATACCATTTTCCCTTTATCAAATTGGCAAAGATGAGAAAACACAACATATTGTGTTGGCAAGGCTTTGGGGAAACAAGTGCTCTCATACACTGACGGTGGGAATATAATTGGCACAACCTTTAAGGAGGGAAACTGGATTATAGTGATCTAAACACAAATGCACATATCCTTTTTTTTTTTTTTTTGAGACAGGGTCTTGCTCTGTTGCCTGGGTATGAGGGCACTGGCATCATCATAGCTCACTGCAACCTTAAAATCTCCCCAGCTCAAGTGATCCTCCTGCCTCAGCCTCACAAGTAGCTGGGACTACAGGTGTGCGTCATCACACTTGGCTAATTTTTTAAAAAAATTTTTGTATAGACAGGGTCTAGCTATGTTGCTCAGGCTCATCTCGAAATCCTGACCTGAAGCGATACTCCTGCCTTGGTGTCCCAAAGTGCTAGGGGTTACAGGCGTGAGCCACCACCCCTGGCCACTGCACATACCCTTGACAGAGACATTCCAGTTTGAAAAATTTCTCCTTCAGATATACTGTACTTTTTTACAATGTGAACTGACACGTTCAAAGCCATTCAATACAGTTTGTTTGTAATAGAAATGACTGGAAACTATCCAAGTTTCCATAGATAAGCAACTGTTATTAATATGGAATGATTTCCAGGATACATTGTTTTTTTTAAAAAAAGGAAGGTGCTGAACAGTATATGTGTGTGTGTATCTATATATATAGCCACCACTTGCGTAAAAAAGAAAGATCACATATCTACATCTGTGTGCGAGTGTGTGTTATATCTAACAGATAAGAAATTGGTAACTAAGAAAGAGACACAGACAAGAAATTGGTAACTAAGAGGAAATGATAGGAAGGAGTCTTTTATTAAATATCTTTTGGAACCTGCGGATTTTGGACTACATTTTTATTACCTAGTCAAAGATAAACATAAACTTTAACTACAACAAATAAACAGAAAACTCTCTAAGTTCATGATCCTCATGCAAAATACCTTCAACCAGGGAATGTGTACTCATAAAGCATTTGTTCTCAGACTTCAGCTGACTTTAAAAAGCCAGCGAGAGAGGGAGAAGCAGCCTTACAGGCAGCAGCGAGAACAGAGGAGAGGAAGGGAAGGCTAGAGGAATAAAAATGCCCTGTAAGTGGTGCAGGGGGGCAGAGAGGAAGGAGGGGAGACGCAGAGTCGGGTGTGGGGTGGGGTGGTAGGAGCATACGGAAAAGAAGAAAGAGGCCAGAAGCAGGGGGCACGAGAAACCACAGAAGGGCCAGGGCACACTTGGAAGACAAAAATTATGAACTCACCTGTCAACGCCTCCCAGGAGGGAACACAAATCAGCACTGAGGATGGAGGGCAGCATGTCGTAGCGGCGATCTGCTAAATAGTAAGTGGTGGCCCTGTGAATGACACATATGCCGACAACGTGACCTTCAGTGGCGCAAAGAGAATCGCTGACCGCGTGGGCCGCGGTGAGGCGAATGGCCAACGTCTCGGTACAGGTCCCCCAAGGCTGCTGCTGTGGCATGAAGTGCAGCAGACTGGGTAATAAAACCGTCCCCATGCTCCCACTGTTCTAAGTGATACCGCTTTGGGCTGACTATTCTTCCACCGATACAAGGAAGAAAGAAAAAGTGACAAGAATCTTATTTGTATGAGAAAAATTGAAGTGTAATGATCCAGTACGATATAAAATAGCATATTACTACATGAAAATTTAACCCATTTCAATTTAGTAAGAAACAATGTGTGGAAAGGTTCTGTTAAAAAGGAAAGGGAGATTGATTATTTTTGTAAAAGAAAACGGGTAGTGGCCCTCCGTTTCTTTTTCTGCAAGGGCTCTTCCGAACTGCACAAACACGAGATCTTTGTTTTGAACGCACAGACACAAAATATACAGTCACATACTCACAACCGCAGTGCTGATTTCAAACCACATTACCTTGTTCTCGCTTCAATATCAATGTAAGAATCTAGTGCCACGAAGTGCGTCACATCTGCAATGTGGACCCCGAGCTCCAGGTTGCCGTTATTCAGGGTTCTGACTGAGAGAGCGTCATCCACATCTTCACAACCTTCGGGGTCAATGCTGAACACGAGGTGGGTTTTCCTCAAGTCTCTGCGTTCCTGTTCCTCTTCGGGACTCACCTTCCAGGGATTTTCTGGTGTGTTCACTGGCATCTCACACATCTGTATGGGAGGCCAAATATTCAGCAATTCACGCATCACAAATTGCTATAAAAATCTACTCTAATATTCTCAATGTGACTGCGTAGACACTCATTCATTCCCAATCACCTTCTGCATCGACCTACGTTTGCTTCTTCTGATCAATAATTATTTATTAGGTGCCTCAGATGTCTCAGGTGCTGTACTAGGCTCTGGAAAGTCAGGAGTCAACAGGAAAGACACAGTCTCCCACCCTTGAGGACCCTTACAGTCCGATAGGAAATGTTCTGCAACTTCTACCAGCCTCCTTATTGACAGGGGCTTGGAACAAAAATAAATGGGTGTCATGTATGAGTACAACATGTACCCCATTTTCAAAAGATTGTATGTCTAAATGTAGTTGAGCATTTAATTTAAGTCAAGCCCTGAAAAAAATCAACACGTCTCAAATATTAAAAGCTCACTCCATAAAGATAATTTAAATAGGAACAATCTAGGGCATTTTCTCTCCATTATTACCTGTTTAAGCCATCAATTTGTAGTTAAGTAGGCTAAAAGGGAAGAGAGAATTCTAGTCCTATGAAGTCTAGCCCACACTTTATTTTATTCTAACATTTTCACCAAGAGCTACCAAACAAGTAAATAAATAATTTCCAGAAACTAATGTTAAACATAAAAATTTAATAATGTAAAATACTCTAAAATATTTTATTATTATAGCCCTTGTTTCGTCAAAAATTATAATGAAAATAAGAACCCCCCTTCACTCCTGACTGCAATGTAAACTGGTCCAATGTTTCTGGAGAACAATCTGCCAATACGTAACAAAAGCTATTTAAATTTTTTATGCCCTTTGACTTGGTAATCTCACTTTAAGGATTACATTCCAAGGGACTGATCAAAGAGAAATAAAAAAGCAGTGTTTATAAAAGCGTTTGCACTAAGATATTTTTATAATACTGAAAAATTAAACAGCAAAATGCCTGACAATTGAGAAATGCTTAAGCAAACTAGGGTACATCAATACACAGTAATTTACCATAACGATTAAAAACAAGTAGGCTATGTCAACACATAAAAATAATTTCAAGTGAAAGAAGCAGAACAGAAAATAGTACGTGTACACTATGAATATAGCTATGCAAGAATAATAAGATTTATGAGGATTTTAAAAGATCATAAAATGATGGAAATAGCTCATGTTTTATGTTTATGGGATTTTTGTTTTCTGTAAAGGTTACAAAAACTGTTTCATAATGAGCATGATATTTTGGCCCATGGGTCAGAGATGTATGGACCCCAGGAATTTGCCCCCTGTAGCTTTATGCAGCCTCTGTTTGAACGATTCTGACAGGGAAGAGAGCTTGGCTGAGTCTATAACTAGGTGTCCTTGTAGGTGCTGGGACAGATGTACGCTGATTATAAGACACTGACGTGTCATTTTTAAACATAGTTGGAAATGTAAAAATTTGAGAGCTATGAGGCTGTAGGAAACTAATTCCACACTTGAAGCTGACTTTAGTCTGGTCCAAATACAGCATAAAGATTAGGAGTAAGATTTTTCCATCATCTGTGGCTTTAGACAGTGGGTTGTTACATAGTGAAAAGATTTTTCTTTCTTCATGATGAAACAAATAACAATCAAAGCAAAAAGGAAATGTCTGTCACTGGACCAAAGGCCTCTGGAAAATCTGACCTGAGCTTCTGAGAAAGGGACAACTGAAATACTGTTTTCCACCAGGATGGTTGCGATTTCCCCTTCCAGATCTCCAATTTTTCCTAAAACACGCACAAAATGTCCATTTGGATACACGGACGTTGACTCCCAAGAATCGATGCGCACAACCACCCTGAAGTCCTGCACGAAGGGAAAAAAGAAAACAGCCAAGCACCAGAAGTTAAGTGGGTCAGTGACAAGCATCAAACTAACAAGAGATAAACAGCACCGAGTTCCACAGAAAGCGGCCAATTTGCAATAGTGTTGTGTGGTGGGTTTTTTTTGTTTTTCATCATTCCTATTACTAAATTGCCAGATGGTACGTAAATGCTTGGTCCAGTGCTTTGAAGAGAGGCATCACCTCTCTACATGAAATAAGTGGGCTGGAAATTTCAGTCTGTTAAAGAGAGCCAACTGTAATACATTCAAATTAACACTTGCCACACAAGGAGAAAACTCAATTGTGCATGGTCCAAATTAAGTTTTAAAACAAAAGTCTCAAGTTTTTGTGTGTGGGAGTTACTTCCTAATTTGTCTGAAGTCTAAAGATGCAATTTGGTGGGGAGGAAGGTATCAGAGTAAACTGAACCCTCACTGCCCCCAAATTCTAGCAAACCATGGAAATGGAAAGTGCAATAGGCCCCACTGGCCTGGAGAGCCTGCAGTAAGCTTTAAGATGTAAAAGGGACAATGACCAGGTTCCTGGCTGGGGACATCCTGCTGTAGTGTCTCATTTCCAAACTGTAAAACATGAGGTGGATTAAATTGGGCCATGGCGACACTCTTTGGCACAAGGAAAGGTTAATTTCTAACTTTCTTGTTTATGCCTTCTCTCCAGTGCTATATTCCTTTATGGATAATCAATTCTGCGAAGTACCACTACATCATCCCTACAGGGCAGAGTGATCGTATTTCTATATTGCTTGCTGGAAGAAAGCTTGTTAGTGTTGGCAAAGTGTATCTATTGAAAGTTTCTGTGTTGGACAGCTGGATAATGTATGTTCTCTCTGGTTGTCCTACACAGCTCTTTCTAGGACAATTTCTCTCTGGCCTTCATTTATTAACCATAGGCTACTTAACGGATGGCTCTTATATATTTAGAATTTTTTAAAAACAGTATCTCAGAGTGCCAGGAGCCATCAATAATTTATTTCCTCTTCTGCAAAGGAATTAACAGTGCTTCCTGCTACTGCTCAAAAGCTCACAGAGACAGAAGGAGAACAGTGGAGGTACAACGCCGGCTACCTGGAGGGCTTCTGCTTGCTGAGTACTAATTCGGATTTTGGGAATTCGGTAGTCCCAAGGTGTAACGAGGATTTTCTGAGCATTTTTGCCCTGAGATTGGACCTCTTCTTTGGATGGAAATGTCACCACATAATCCCGCCAGTTCTTCTGAAGGATGCCCACTACTCGACCTTTGGGAAAACAAAACAAAATAAAGCATTAAATGGTTAGATGTCACCTATCGGGACTCTGGCTCGGCAGTAAGGAAGAGAACAAGAAATGCAATGTCAGATTTTTTCCAAGCACATCCACGCAAATCAAGATATGTTTAAAGATTTGCGTTCTTAGCATTTTATTTTGAAGATGGATACTTTTTTTTTTTAAGATGGATAATTTAAAAAAAAATTTGTTGTTGTTGGCCAGGCACAGTGGCTCACACCTGTAATGCTGACACTTTAGGAGGCCAAAGTGGGTGGATGGCTTGAGGCCAGGAGTTGGATACCAGTTTGGGCCACATAGCGAGACCCTGTCTCTGCAAAAAAATTTAAAAATTAGCTTGGTGCGGTGTTGTACATCTAGTGCAGTCCTAGCTACTCGGGAGGCTGAAGTGGGAGGATCACTTGAGCCCAGGAGTTCAAGGCTACAGTGAGCTATGATGGCGCCACTGCACTCCAGCCTGGACAACAGAGCAAGAAGTCATTTCTAAAAAAAAATAAAAGATGAAAAATAAAAATAAATATTTGGTATTTTTTAGAGACGGTTGTGTCGCTCAGACTAGAATGCAGTGGCTATTCACAGGTGTGATTATGGTGCACTACAGCCTCGAACTCCTGGCCTCAAGCAATCCTCCTGAGTAACAGGGACTACAGGCATGTGCCACTGCACCCAGCAAAGATGGATAATTTTTAAATAACATTGTCAGTATGCCTTTTCTTCTGTGGGGCCTGATGTGACATTTAGAGTCCATTTGTCCCATTTTCTCTTTTGTCATTACCTTACCAGTCTCAGGTTTTGGTATATTTGGAAAAGTCAATGATTTTCACTCTTTTTTTAAGCCATGTCTTCTACTGTGCAGTTTCACTGTCACTTGTCTTTCTTGTCTCACTAGCCAAGCTCATTTGGTCCATTATACATAGAAAAGTATATAAATCATAAGTCTGATACACAACACTTTTAATCATCATTGATTAAAGCCAAGAAAAAAACCCAAACTTTAACAGTTAAAAGTGCTATCTTAGGCCAGGTGCAGTGGCTCACACCTGTAATCCTAGTGCTTTGGGAGGCTGAGGCGGGAGGATCACTTGAGGCCAGGAGTTTGGGATCAGCCTGGGCAACATAGTAAGACCTGTCTCCACAAAACACTTCTTAAAAATTAGCCAGGTGTGGTAGTGCGCACCTCTAGTCCTAGCTACTCGGGAGGCTGAGTGGGGAGGATCGCTTGAGCCCAGGAGTTCCCGATATTACAGTGAGCTATGATCACACTACTGCACTCCAGCCTGAGTGACAGAGCAAGACCCTGTCTCTAAAAGAAAAACAGTGCTCTCTTTTTTTTTCCTTTTCATTAATATTTATTGAGCCCCTACCAGGTACGAAGCCTTTTTCTAGGTACAGGGAATACAGCAGTATCAAAAGAGACAGAGTATCTGATTTCATGGAGTTTACATGACATAACTCAGTGTGGGTATCTATGGGGGTGGAAAACAGACAAATATATATATGTGAAGTAGTGATAACTGCTAAGAAAGATATAAAGTAGGATAAGGTGACCAAGAGTGACAGAGGGTCAGAAGTGGCAGCTATTTTAAATAAAATGACATTTGAGCAGAGAGAGACTTGAATAACGTAAGAAAAACAGATGTGAGGATGTGTGGGGAAGCTTGGTCCAGGTAGTGGGAAGGCTAAGTCAGTCAATGTGGCTGGAGCAGGATGAAGAGGAAGATGACAGAAGGTGGCCCCAGCTAGTGGGACTTTGCAGGCCATGGTCAGGACTCTGGATTTTATTCCCAGTGAAACAGGAAGCAGTCATTGGAGAGTTTTGAGCAGAGACATGACAGGACCCGATTCACTTTTTAGAGGATCATTGTTTCTGCAGGTGAAGACAGACACATGCGGGAAAGGGGGAGCACAGAGGCCAGCGGGGAGGACGGCAGCGGACTGAAGTAGGAGGGGCGTGGCGGGAGGGGGAGGATGGGAAGCGGCTGAATTCAGGCCACGCGTTAGGTTAGAGCTGCCAGGATTTGCTGATGTGTGAAAAAAAAGTCAAGGATAATTCCAAGGTGTTTTGGGCTGACCAACTGTAAGAATGAATTTGTCCTTTACTGAGACGAGGGGACTCCTGGGGAAGAGCAGCTTGGGGAAAAAATCAGGAGTCTGTTCCTAAGCACATTAAGTCTGAGATGCCCGTTAGACACGCAGGGGGAGGGGTCTGGGCTGGAGATACGAAGGAGATGTCCTAGGGAGACGGGACAGAGGGCAGGAGATCTTACTGTCCCCTGCACACCCGAGAGGACAGTAAGATGGAGAAGAACCAGCAAAGGAACTGGGAAAGAACCACCACTGGGGCAGGAGAACCGGGAGGACGTGGCTCCCAGAAGCCGCGGCAGAGGCAAGTGGTCCCCCAGCCGATGCTGCTGGCGGGATCCGGATGATGGGGACTGACCAGCGCTTTGGCCAGGAGGTCCCTGGGGACCTTGACAAGAGCAGTCTTAGAGGAGTGGGGGAGAGAAGGTGTCTGAATGGCACACGTGAGAGCCAGCAGAGAGAATGCAGAGGTAACTGTTTCGCTGAGTTTCATCATAAACTGCAGCAGAGAGAAGCTGGAAGGCATGTGGACCCGGAGAGAACTTCTGCTCTTGTTTCAGGAGGGGAGCGGTGGCAGCACGTTCAGGTGCTGGTGAGATTCAAACAGACCTTGGAGCCGGGAAGCTGATAAGGCTAAGAAAAGGGACTATGCCTTATATTAATAACTATTATTGTACAATACGGTGACCATGGTTAATAACAATGTTTTGTATTCTCAAAAATTGCTAGGAGAGTAGATTTCAAGTGTTCTCCACACAAAAAAATAAATATATGAGGTTGTGCACATGTTATTACCTGGACTTAGCCATTCCACAATGTATACGTATATCAAAACACAATGTTATACATGCTATTTTTATTTGTCAATTTAAATAAAATAAAATAAGGGCAGTATTTCTGGATTGCTAAAGAGAAAAATATATATAACTCCGCGAGCAAAATGGGCGAGAGTGACGTTCCAGCGCTCACCTGTGGGCATGGGCTCGCTCGGGGACTCCCCCGAGGCCTTGTCATCGCTGTCGTTCTCACACAGGGCTGTGGTCCTTCCTCTCCATTCGTTTTTAGGGAGCAATTCCACGACCACCACATCTCCGTGAATCGAGCGGTTTCGAGCCTTCATCCCATGGATTAGGATGTCACTGACTAAATCTGCGTTTGGGGCAGCACAGAAAAACCCCATAAAGCCAGGGCTGCCACCCCTGCGAGGTCCTTCAAACATAGCGTATGCGACGTACAAGCTGCTTCCTTTCAAAGGTGAAGTCAAACTCCCTTTGCTCTGCAGGGTAGGAGTGAAGAAACTCCCACCGCTTTCATAATGGGCACCCTCAATTAACTTTTTTTAAAAAAAATCCTCCTTACCCATCACTTTTTTTTTTTTTTTTGAGACAGAGTCTCACTCTGTTGCCCGGGCTAGAGTGCAGTGGTGTCAGCCTAGCTCACAGCAACCTCAAACTCCTGGGTTCAAGTGATCCTTCTGCCTCAGCCTCCCAAGTAGCTGGGACTACAGACATGAGCCACCATGCCCGGCTAATTTTTTACATATATTTTTAGTTGCTCAATTAATTTCTTTCTATTTTTAGTAGAGATGGGGGTCTCACTCTTTCTCAGGCAGGTCTCGAACTCCTGACCTTGAGCGATCCACCCACCTCGGCCTCCCAAAGTGCTAGCATTACAGGTGTGAGCCACCGCGCCCGGCCACCCATCACTTTTTAAAACAGGTATTAGTTCCCTGCATAAAACAGTCAAATACCTCCAGGCTGCCACACGGCCCAGGGAGTGGGCAGCGGGGTGATGAGCCGTGGACACCGCAGAGCTGACAGGGCTCACTCGGATGAGCAAAAGCCCAGGGAAAGCCACTGTTTCTCATTCTCCTTCAACCTAACCATGCTCCTTTGAGCAGCAGGCTTCTTTTTCACTCTGTTAGTACAGAACTAAAAACTACACTCTAGTAGGCTATAACTTCTTTATATATTTTTTCATTTTTATTACTTTAAAAAAATTATTCTAATATGACAATATAGCACATCGAGACAGCACAGAGTAACGTCTTGAAATCACAGCCGAACCGCCCTGGCTGCAAGTTCCGCACCAGGTAGCAGGTGTGTGAACTTGGGCAAGTCACATTCCTTCTCTACATTTTAGTTTATGTGTATTACATTAAAATCAGAAATTATAGACAAAAAGCTACGGGGGAAAAAACCTCACAATCCTACACACTCAAAGTATGTGGAGATGTACGACATGCATGGCACATATGATGTGACAAGCTCAGCTTTGCTTTCTTCATTATGTAATATCAGAATTAAAAAGTAGTATGGGCCAGGTGTAGTGGCTCATGCTTGTAATCCCAGCACTTTGGGAGGCCAAGATGGGACGATCACTTAAGGCCAGGAGTTCGAGACCAGCCTTGGCAACACAGCAAGACCCCATCTCTACAAAAAATTTAAAAAATTAGCGGGGCTTAGTGGCATGTGCCTGTAGTCCCAGCTACTTGGGAGGCTGAGCGAGGCGCATTATTTGAGCCCAGGAGTTGGAGGTCACAGTGAGCTGCTATTGTGCCCCTGCACTCCAGCCTGGGCCACACAGTCAGGCCCTGTATCTGGGGGAGAAAAAAGTAGTATGGAAATTTACGGAAGGTTTATACTGAACCTGAATCTTTACTGCTGGCTCCTTGAAGTCGAACAAAAGCTTCTAATTGTGCTCTGTGTTTGTTGACGTTCAGAATTCCCTGAAATCATAATTAAAAGTCAACGTGAAAAATTTCTTTTCTGCATAGTTTGCCTCCAAAAGGTCTAGTTTTTAAAACTATATGAAAACCTCCCTATAATATTCTTATAAGGTGTGTTATCCCTCCCTCTTTAGGAATAATATTAATCACCAAGGTTTCTTTTCTCCGGAGGAAATACCATCATTTTGAGTTACTCCTAGCTATAGCAAGTGCTGAAAGTACCGGGATCTATCATACCTAAGTGATGAGCAGTCTTTAAAAACTCTTATATCTCAAAATATCCTCCCAGGAATGCCATAAACTCTACTACCAAGTTGGAAACATCAGCCTCTCCAGGCAGACTCACTTAAAATACCCATGCTTCAGGGAGGCACTTTGGTGTGGTGTTCTCAAACTTCAGCTGCCATACAAATCCTCCGAGTTTATTGGCAATGTAAAATCCGCGATGGAACAGTTGTGTATTGTGATTGTGGTGGTGGATACACAAATCTATGCATGTGATAAAGCTGTATAGAGCTACACACACATACGCACACAAGTGAATGTATATAAAACTATGGAAATCTAAATAAAAATTTTATCCGACTCCCTCCCAAGACCCTGACAGCATCTGGGTTCTGGGGGATCACAAAGAGGCCAGAGAATGGCAAAGGAGTGAAGATGCTAAATTTCACCCGTTTTACGATGTTGCCAAACCTACAAGACCTTGATTCAAAAATGTGTTTCTTTCCTAGTGACAGGAGGCACTTACAAGGCTACTTCCATGCTCTGTGAGATGCTCAATATGTGACACGATTAAGAGCACTGTCACAGAGCAGCTTCAAGCTGGACAGCCTACGTCTACAGGAAGAAGGACTCCCAAATCCCCCTAACCGTTGACAGCCCTGACTTACTCCTGCCCACCTCGTTTGCAGCCTGTGAAATCAGAGGCCCGTGACAGGAGGCCAGTGAAGAAGAGAAGGAAACATACCGGCTGGTCCCAACACTCATTCATTACCACCCTCACCTGGATGTAGCGTCCAGACTTAATCCCAGCCTCTAGCACCTCCAGGGGGAGGTGCTCCGGGTACTCCTTCCCATGGCCCTCCTGGCTCTCGTTCTCTCTCTCCCGCCGAGACTGAAGGATGGAATCACAAAGCTCGTGGGCAGCCTTCAAATCAGGCCAAAAATTGTCCAGGTAATTCTGTGTTGAGTAAAGGCACAGGGAAACGTGGTCAGGAGACAGTGACCGTTTACTGCAGCACTACTGCAAAAAGTCCTGCCGAGGGGCTGCTGGCAGGCAGCTGTGAGGATGTGTTAGGTGAGCAAGACCTTCCCGAGCCTCACGCTACCCATTCACGTTAATCCCTGACGCCCTGCCAAATGACCCCGGGAGGCCAGCCCAACATGCAACACTTCCACCTTCTAGATTACTTTGCGCTTGCAAACCTCTCTCTCTCCACGCACACATGCCTGCGCGCGCACATGTCCAGGCAGCCTGTCTTTGCACGTGGCCCATTGCTGCGGCCAATGACCTACGGGCAATGGAGAGGAAAAGCTCCTATGCGTACATTCTGGTCTGTTTATGTGTGATTTTCACTCTGAGTCTGAGGTAGAGTCTCGCACTTTCTTTTTCCTCAAATTGAAAACAAAATAAGTTATCCTTATTGTCAACTCCAGCATTTCTCCCACTAATTTCAGGGTCCTGTTCAAATTGCTTCCTTTCTTTCCCTGGTCCTTCCAGAAATGCCATTTTGCTAACATGAGTCCCCCAGTTCGAGGGTCACTTATCGACACCAAACTTTTGTCATTATGAACCACCTCTTCAAGACGGAGTTACCGCCCTCACTCTTCTCCAACTTCAAATCCCCTCAGAAAATTCTGGGCTCTCCTTTCATCTGAATGTCACAATATCTCTTTTTCTCTGCTATCATTCACCTCTATGAGGCCCTTGGTCACACAGTTTTTTCTTGAGAAAAGCTATAGAAAATAATACTGTACTATACTGCTGGACTGCAAAGGAAAGTAATTTCACAAAAAGTAGAAAAATATAATTTTAGTCAACTGTCCTCTGCAAGAATGAGACATGATATATTGCAACAGAAAAAACAAGTGACACTGCCATTAATATCCAGCGCCCCTGGAATTCTCTGGCATGCCAGAACACTGTTTTATAGCGGGGCCAAGAAAATTCTATTGGCAAATCTTTAGCAATACATGCACCTGGGAATCCTTATAGAAGCTACAATCCCAAATCCAACTA
>CAUYRT010074121.1:0-14828 GCA_963574885.1 Lepilemur ruficaudatus | reverse complement strand
AAAAAAAAGATATTTAATAGAAATACAATGTTTATGTCTTTCATTTACTCAGATTAATAGAGAAATTCCAATTATTATTACATAAAGTAAATTCCTGGACATTAGGGTAGGTAGCTCATTATTTATCTTTCCACTGTAACTTGGCCCTGGTTGCCTCTCAATAATCATTTGTTAAATGAATAAATAAATGAATAAGTGAATGCTCTTTATACTTAACAATATTTAATTACTACTAAATAAAAAATTGACATCACAAAAAAAACCCTGATACCACAGAAATACAAAATATCATCTCTGAATACTATAAAAATCTCTATGCACATAAACTTAAAAATGTGGAGGAAATGGAAAAATTCTTGTAAACACACAACCTCCCTGGACTCAGGAAGAAACCAAACTCCTGAAAAAAACAATATCAAGTAACAAAACTGAGCAGTAATAAAAAAATCTCCCAATAAAAAAAGTCCCAGAGCAGATGGTTTCACAGATGAATTTTACCACACCTACAAAGAAGAAATGATACTTATACTGTAGAAATTATTTTATAACATTGAGAAGGAAGAAATCTTCCCCAACTTGTTCTACAAAGCCAATATCGCCTTGATACCAAAGCCAGGAAAGGACAAAACAAACAAACAAAAAAACTATTGACCAATATCCCTTATGCATATAGATGCAAAAATTCTCAATAAAATTTTAGAAAACCAAATTCAACTGCACATAAAAAAAATAATCCACCATACCAAATAGGCATCATCTCAGGGAGACAAGATGGTTTGACATACATGAATCTATAAATGTGATACATCACATAAAGAGAAGCAAAGACAAAAACCATATGATCTTTTCCACAGACACAGAGAAGGATCTGACAAAATTTAGCACCATTTTATGATAAGAATGCTTAACAAAATGGACATAGATGGAACATATCTCAAAATTATAAAAGCCACATAGGACAAACCCACAGCCAAATTCATACTGAATAGGGAAAAATTGAAAGCATTCCTGCTTACAACTGGAACCAGAGAAGGTTGCCAACTGTCACCACTTCTGTTCAACACAGTGTTGCGAGTTCTAGGCAGAGCAATCAGACAAGGAAAGGAAATCAAAGGTATCCAAATGTGGAAAGAAGATGTAAAACTATAGCTCTTTGCTGACTGTATCATCTGATATCTAGAAAACCCCAAGGATTCTGCCAAGAGACTCCTGGAATTGATAAATAAATTCAGCTAAGTCTCAGGTTACAAAATCAATGTACAGAAATCAGTAGCATTCCTATACACCAACAACAGTCAAGCTGAGAATCAAATCAAAGACTTAATACCTTTCACAGTAGCAACAAAGAAAATAAAATACCTAGGAATACATTTACTTAGGTAGGGTAAAGACCTCTACAGGGAAAACTTCGATTCACTGAGAAAAGAAATCACCGAGGATGTAAACAAATGGAAAAACATGTCGTGCTCATGGATTGGCAGAATCAACAGTGTTAAAATGTCTATACCATCCAAAGTGATTTACAGATTCAATGCAATCCCCATTAAAATACCAATGTCATTTTTCACAGTTCTAGAAAAAATAATTCCACAATTCATATGGAACCAGAAAAGACCCTGAATAGCCAAGGCAACCTTAAGCAAAAGCAACAAATCAAGATCTATCACTTTGCCTTACTTCAAGCTATACTGCAAGGCTTTAGTAACCAAAACAACATGGTACTGGTACAACACAGACATAGACCAATGGATCAGAACAGAGAACTCAGGTGTAAAATCATCTTCATATTTCCATCTGATCCTTGAAAAAACAGACAAAACATACATTGGGGAAAAAAAAATCCCTGTTTAATAAATGGTACTGGGAAAATTAGATAGCCGCATGTAGAAGACTAAAACAGGATCTGTACCTCTGACCCCTCACAAAAATTAGTTCACAATAGATAATAGACTTATACCTAAGTCATGAAACTGTGAGAATTCTATACGAAAGTGTTGGCAAAATTTTATAGACATCAGCCTAGGCAATTAATTTATGAAGACCCCAAAGACAATCACAGCAACAACTAAATGGGACCTAATTACTTTAAAAAGTTTCTATATAGCCAAGGAAACAATCAATAGAGTGGACAGACAACCTACAGAATGGGAAAAAATATTTGTATCATACATGTCTGATAAAGGGCTGATAACTAAAATCCACAAAGAATTCAAGTTAATCATTAAAAAATAAAATCAAACAGCCCATTAAAATGTGGGCAAAAGATATAACAGAAGCTTTTCAAAAGAAGATAGACTAATGGCCAATAAATATATGAAAAAATGCTTACCATCTTTAATAATCAGGGAAATGCAAATCAAAACCACAATGAGACATCACCTAACTTCAGTGAGATTGGCTTGTATCAAAAAGTCCTAAAGCAATAGATGCTGGTGTGGATGTGGAGAGAAAGGAACATTTAGACACTGTCATGGGACTGCAAACTAGTACAATCTCTATGGAAAATCGTATGGAGACGCTTCAAAGAACTAAAAGCAGACTTACCCTTAGATCCAACAATCCCATTATTGAGTATTTACCCAAATGAAAAAGTCATTTTATCAAAAACACACTTGCACTGGAATGTTTACAGCAGCAGAATTCACAATCACAAAATATGGAATCAACCCAAGTGCCCATCAATACATGAGTGGATTAATAAAATGTGGTATATGTAAACCATGGAGTACTACTCAACCATAAAAAATGGTGAACTAATAACTTTTGTAACATCCTAGGTGAAACTGGAGACCATCTTCGAAGTGAAGTATTGCAGGAATGGAACAATAAACACCACATGTACTCACTATTAAATTGGAACTAATGGAGCAACACTCACGTGCACATGTGGTAGTAAAACTCAATGGAAATCAAGCAGGTGGGAGGGGTAAATTCACACCTAATGGTTACAGTGCACACTATCTAGGTGATGGACATATTTATAACTTTTACTCAAACCGTACGAAAGCAATTCATTTAACCAAAACCTTTGTACCCCTATAATATTCTTAAACAAAAATCTCCACTAAAAAAAGCCAGGACAATTAATTTGATTACAGCATTAAATGCATACCATGAATATCATTAACCATGATTTATTCTTTCAACAGTTCTTTATTATTCCTTTTTTAAAAGACATTGAAAGCCCTTCTTCTGTCAAGGACATTCATCTTAATCTTTGTCTTAAGTGCGCCTTCTCCCATGAAAGACATCAAAGGGCTATGTGATTTTGCATTTAGTATTGCTGCATTCTTTCTTTCATTGGTTTGTTATGTTTCAGTGCAAACAATCCCAATGAAGTTTTATAAAGTTGAAAACATTCTTATTTTGCACATATATGGTTTTTCATCAGTTTATTTCAAAATCCAAACTAATGCTATTACTCTAAAAATTGAACTATTAATTTACACACCATTTCACTTTCAATTGCGTTTTGAACCTAATTTAACTTTAAATTTACCTTTAAGCCATTAAGAAAACAACATTAGTTGAAATACAATCATAGGCCATATGGTTGTTTCAGGTCTCCCCATTTCAGATGTGGAATTTTATTTGAAATGGACTTGTTTACTTAACTCAGTGTGAAATTAATCTGTTTCTTGAACTACCCTTGTAGCTCTTACGGTTTTTACTCTTCCCTTTAGCAATTTGTAATTCATTGTCCTTTGACCTTTTTTTTTTCCAAAATATGTTTCTTTAATCTTCACTCATGTTTATCTTTATTAGGTGAAAAATCCATGGTTGACCAACTGTCCTTTTTTGCTGGAGTTTGAGAATTCATGCCCTGATTCTGATGTCTCTAGCCTGATGTCTTTAGCAGGAGCTGGTGTTGATGCTTGCTCACAGCCAAGCCCAGACCACCTTGACTGGCCCTGTGTATGTGGACCCTGTCTTCAGTGCATGGGCGCCAGCCTTTGGGGCCTCTCCCGGGGTCTCCATCAACAGTTGCTGCATGAATGATTGTAGGCATCTTTTAGCCAAATTTAGATTTTTCCCCAAAGTTCCCTCTAAGAGTGTCTCATCATCTTCCCGCCTCTCATGTACAAGCACACCCAAACATTCCCATCACAACCAAAATCAGACAAGATGCCTAGGAAAACTTGAAAAATAAATTGGGGGGTTTCATATGGAGAAAAGTACAAAACTTTGCTGAAGGAGATAAAAGATGTAAGGGAATGGAGCATGAGTGATCAGTTATGTTCTTTGATCAGTTTTCTACATAAGAATATTTTGGTCTTTCCGAATCGTGGGTTTGATGCAATTCTAGTTACAATCTTGTGGAATAGAGGGTGGGAGGGAGAGAGGCTCCAGAAATATCACATTCACCTTCATCAGGAGTATTATCCTCCTGTGGTATCCTCTCGAATTGTAGCTTTTTTTGTACTTTGTTCTCTTCATCTGTGCTATGAAACCAGACCACAGCAGTCAACTTCCCTGAATAAAAATTCATTTGCAAGTATATCCAAGGTGTTTGGCACAAAGAGTTCCTAGAACGCTTGCCGCGGTCACCATTTGAGAGTGCGCACAGCCAGGGCTGCCTGAGGTGAAGTGGTGGCCAGACTCCTTCCCCTGCTAGCGGGGCAGTTCCTAGACCCTTCCACTGAGCACTTTCTAACATGTTCTATGCTACTCATTTACCTTGTTTGTCATCTACCTGTTCTATAAGAATGGACACCAATTATGGTAGAACTTTTTTCACTTGGTTCACTACAGTATCTGTAATGCCTAAAACAGTCCCTCCTACACACAGGTGCCAGTATTTGTTAAGTGCGAGCGCTGCTGCTGAGTGGTTATAGGTGGTTTTGGTTTTGCTCTTGCCCAGCTGATGTTAACGGCCCCTTTCCCTTCTGCTATCTTATTAGTCATCTCCCCAAGTGTCTTTCTAAATCTGTGTGCAATTATTCTGACTTGAAACATTATTTTTTAAATAGCAGGTTTTTATAAAACTTTAGTGTCTAATCTCTTCATTGCAGTACATAGTTCTTGATAAAACAGAAAAAATAAGCAAAAATCTTATTTTACTTATGATTTACAATGTATCTCTTTTCTCCAGACAGTTGATAGTTGTCATTACCACTTATAAAATTTTACTCACTATCTTCCTTCCAAAACCAGACACCAGGGTGACAGATATTATTTATAAATGAAAATGTATGGAAATTAAGTATCCAACAATAGAAAAAGTGAAATAAAGTTTGTTCCATCTACACAATTGAAAATAAACTCAGTGATGTGCTGGAGCTGGCTCGTGCCATGTAAGGAGAGCCACTGTGCACATCTCTTCCAACTTTGGGTTCAGTGACATTATGTTGGCAGCTTGAAATTGGCCAATGTGGAGGTTTTCGTTTTGCAAAACCCCCACAAGTGCTGCAAATCAGGGCTTTTCTCTCCCATAATGCTGGTTGTTAAATATTGACCTCAACATTTACCAGAACACCAGTAAAAAAATTTCAGTGACCATAAAGTTCTTTTCCACAGAATATTTACTGGCATGGAAAAATGATTACAATACAAAATGCTATATAAAGTTACTGATTCCTAAAAATTATGTATTGAAGCCAATTTGAAAACAAATACATTAATACACTATTAGTGATTATCTCTGGGCGTAGAATTGAGAGCAATTTTTTTTTGTGTGTGTGTGTGTGTCTAACAGGAATACACAGTTTCATAATCAGAAATGTTTTCCTTTCAAAACCCCCACTCCCTCCTTCCAGGTCCTCCCATGTCACCCTCGATGAACCCCTGAAGTGGCTGCCTGGCTTATCCTCTCCCTGCTGGGTGCTCTGTGCCCTGCTGGGTGCACAATGGCCCAACACTTCCTGCTCTGACTCACTCGGGACTGTCCCTTCACATCTTGCGGAAGCGTCCTGCAAGTCTGCCTGAAGGCTGCCCCTGACCGGGGCAGGGCTGCTTCTGTGCTGCTTCTCCGGGGCACATCAGGCTGGGCAGTGAGAGGATTTTACTTGTCAGCTTCACCTCTTATGACCATTTATGGGACTGTGTCTGCAGTAAAATACCCATAACACAGACAACATTCAATAGATATATGGTAAAATAGCAAAGAATGAATGGATAGAATACTAAAAGTATATTCATTACAATAGGTATAAGGTATTGTATGCAAGTCAATCTTTTTATAAAATCTCAAAAAAACAGATACATGTTTACTTGAGAATATAAAAAACAGATCTTAGCTTATGAGGTTGTCCAGCTATGTGGAAAAATTAAACACCATTTATAGAAATCTTTGTGCTTTTTTCTGCCTCTTTGGAGCTCAAGATGAAGAAAAATCGTTCTTTTACTTTTGGTGCTATCATTTGGGGGAAAAGTAGCTTTTCGTTTGTCATTCCAACTTTTTTTAATTTTTGGAAAATGTTTTGAAAATTTATCATGCACCAAAAACTAAAAGCATTTTATTGTGTTCTTGTAAGCAGATGTAACCATAAATTCAATCTGATTTTTTCTTCTGTTAGAAATAAAAGCATTAAATCAGACAACATACAGAGCCATGCACCTGCAAATTACTGGTCAGGCCAAATGACTGATCTCATTAGCCAAATTCCACAAAAGCCTGCTGGACAGGGCCTCCACGGAGGGAAACCAAAAAAAAAAAAAAAAAAAAAAGAAATGTCTTTAACTCCATTCTGCAAAGTTTAATTGAGTGTCCTGATCAGATTATCTGTTGCTGTATAACACAGTACCCATGAAAGTTAGTAGTAAAAAAACAGCCATCATTTTATTATGTCTGATGAACGTGTGGGTCAAGAATTTAGGCAGGGCTAGCCCATGGGTTGTCCTTTATGGTCAGAAGGTGTCCAGACAGTGGCCAGGCTGCTCTGGAGAGTCAAGCATGGTGGTCCTCACAAGGGTGGTGCCATGGCCGGAAGCTGCACCCTCTTCCTTCTCCCTCCTTGTGGACACCGAGGCTTTCCAGAGTGCTCCAGCTGGCAGTTGTAGCTCTTACTTGGAAGGTTAGGATTTAAGGGGGGTGCTCCAAGGGACAGGAAGTGGAAACAATCCATGATGTAAGGCCTGGAAGCAGAAATGGGCACAATCCACGTACTCTGTACTCTGATGGCCAAAGTGACTACAGAAATTGCTTGGATTTGTGTTGGGGGAACACAGACCCCAGCTCGTGAGGGAGTAATGTGAAAGAATCTGTGGCCACCTTTTTTCCACCACACATACACAGACTTGTTTTAAGAGATAAGGAGATGTTTCAAATATAGATTTATTCAGGAGAACATACTAGTAACTAAAAAAAAAAAAAAAAAAAAAAACTAAGAGGAATTATTCAGCAACATAAGGTAAAGTCAGTTGATAAATTTTTGCCATCCAATAGAGTTGGGTCAATGATCCAATATGAAAATAGTAGGAGCCATTTTATCTTTTGTTTTATTACATTAGGGAATGTTATTTTCTATTGTTTATATGGTTTGTAGAAATTTAAATTATCAAAAAATATAGCATGATAGGTCCCCTAGTGTGATTTGTACCAATTCATTCTCAAATGTATTTTTGAAAGTCAAATATCAGAAAATTGAATCGCAGATTACAACTTAGCATTGTAGTTAAGGGCTTGAGTTCTGGATTCAGGCAGACACGGATCTATTTGCCTTGGTCAAATAATTTGTCCCTCATGATCTTCCATTGTGATACCTGGAGGAAATCATAATGTAACTAACATGGAGAACTGTTGACTATTGAATGAGAATATATATGAATTATTTAGCATAGATACTGCTGAGATATATAGGCAGCCAAAATAGAATATTATTTTTTAAAAAGTTGTGGGGGGAAGTCCTATTCCATTTTACAAGTTATAGGAGGAAGAGGCTTAAAGAAATGTATAAAATTCTAAATTATGTTTCATGCACTTAAATGCCTGAGCTCAGTCTTTTTTAACAAGAAAAAATAATTATAACAATCTAGGCAACTTCTTTTTTTATAAGTTAACTGCCTGTATTAATTTGAGAGAATTGCTGTAACAAAGTGCAAGAAATATGGTGGCTTGAAACAACAGAAATTTATTCTCCCCCAGTTGTAAGTGTTAGAAGTCCACAATCAAGAAGCTAGCAGGGAGAGTCTGGATGAAGTCATTTCTTGTCCTTTTTCAGCTTCTGGTGGTGGCCATGAAATCTTTGGTGTCACTTGGAGTGTGTCACTGCTGTCTTTGCCTCTGGCATTATATAGTTTTCCCCTGTGTGTTTCTGTCTTCACATGGCATTTTTCTCATCTAAAAACATACTAGTTATATTGAGCACACCTTAATGACCTCTTCTTAACTTGATAACATCTGCAAAATCATATTTCCAAATAAGGTCACGTTAACAGATACTAAGGGTACAGGGTTGCAACATATTTTGAGGGGACAAAATTCAATCCATGCTCTGGCTCCTCAAAATTCATACCCTTCCAATGTGCAAAATGTTCTAAAGGTTAGAAGATTCACTTTTTTTTTTTTTTTTTTGAGACAGTCTCACTCTGGAACCCTGGCTAGAGTGCAGTGGCATCATCACAGCTCACTGCAACCTCCAAGTCCTGGGCACAGGCAATCCTCCTGCCTCAGCCTCCAGAGTAGTTGGGACTACAGGCATGCGCCACCATGCCTGGCTGATCTTTCTATTTTTTATACAGATGGGGTCTTGCTCTTGCTAAGCCTGGTCTCGGACTCTTTAGCTGAAGCAATCCTCCCCAACACAGACTTACCCAAATCGAGCATCAATTCTAAGTCCAAGATCTCATCCAAATACAATCAACTCAAAAAGTCCCAAACCTCATTTTCTAAATTAGTTCTGAGTGAGACTTGATATAAAATTCATCCTGGGAAAATTCCACTTCACCGGTGAGCCTGTGAAACTAGGCAAACCTGGGAAAGTGGAATGGTGGGCGTAGGGTAGAATTCTCATTCTGAAAGGGAAACACTGGAAGGACAACAGGAGTCACACATTCCAGACAAGTCTAAAGCCTTGCAGGGCGAATTCCATAGGTTTGCAGGCCTGAGAGTAACCATCTCTTTCCCGTTCTGTTCGGAGCCGACTGAGGCAGCAACCCCGCCCTCTTCCCCCCAGAAGGTCCTGCCTTCCCAGGCCTGGGCTATCTGGCTTGGCCTTTGCTTTCTTCCTTTTGTCTTACCTTTGTTCCTTTTAGTCCAGGCCAACAGTGTTTCTGCTTATATAAAATTCCCCCAAACCTTTTTAATCTGTGTGATTCACAGAGCCCCGTTGGACAAAGGGGTCAGTCATACACAGATAATTGCTTCTCTATTCCTGGCTTCTGTTGAGATAGTTAATTAGATCTAAGAATAAGGATGTAATCTCTTTAGAAAATGTTGCCCAGCCACAACCTTGGATCAGTCTTAAGGGCATACTGAGATTTTCTGGCTGTGCTAAGAGTTTCCCAGATCATCAATGCTAATTCCTTTTTTTTTTTTTTTAGCCGTTTCTTCCTTAATTTATCGCTTTTCTCTTACATTTTCTTATAAGCAGAAAGCCTCACCTTCCATGTCTTGCCTGGAAATCTCAGATAAATATCGAGTTCATTACTTACAAGTTCTGCTTTCCACAAAACAGTGGAATGTGCTTCTGCCAAGATCCCCGTCACTTAATAGCAGGAATTGTCTTCCTCCGGTTTCCAATAGCATGTCCCTCATTTCTGTCTGTGACCTCGCCAGAGCCACTTTTAACATCTGTATTTCTACCGGCAGTTTCTTCAAGGGAATCTAGGCTTTTTCTATTAAGCTCCTCTAAACTCTTCCAGTCTCCACTCACCTCTCAATTCCAAAGCTACTTCTCCATTTTTAGGTGTTTGTTACTGCCATGCTCCACTTCCTGGCTCCAAAATTTGTATCAGTTTTCCAGGGCTGCTGTTACAAATTATCACAAACTGGATGGTTTAAAACAACTGGAATTTAATCTCCAATTTATGAATCTAGAAGCCTGAAAACGAGGTATTGGCTGGGTCATGCTCTCTCAAATCCTCTGGGGAAAGACCTTCCTGACTGCGGCAGCCCCAGCATCCCTTGGCTTGGGGCAGCACTGCCATCCCAACCCCTGCCACACCCAGTGTTCCCCTGTGCATCTCTGGTGCCACATTGTGTTTCCTTTTCTTGAAAGGACCAGTCATACTGGATTAGGGCCAACGCTAACAACTTCATTTTACCTAGATTATATCTGGAAGGACCTATTTCCAAACAAGATCATATTTACAGATACTGGTGTTAGGATTTCTTTTTGATCAGCACAATTAAACCCATAAGACTATTCTACACAGATCACATCCCATTGGGCTAAGATACTAATCTAGCCATCTTAAATTCCATTTGTGTGTTGGCTAGGTTCCTGGATTGGAATTTTAGAGAACAGGTCTGTCTTGACCATGCTGTTGAAGGAAATTTTAGTATGGTATTTTTGATCACAATAATTATCCCCAGTTTCCTGTCTATCATCAATAAACACTGGGGATCCTAAAGGCTCTTTGTGTGCCTACTGGCATAGCTCAGAGATATTGCCGGTTTGATTCCAGACTACTGCAATAAAGCAAATACTACAGTAAAGCAAGTCACACAAATTTTGGTTTCCCAGTGCATATAAAATTGATGGCTGCACTATACTGTAGTCTGTTAAGTGTGAAATAAGATTATGTGTAAAAAACAATGTATATACCTTGACTTAAAGTACTTTTTTTGCTGTAAAATGCTAGCAGTCATCTGAGCCTTCAGCGAGTCGTAACCTTTTTGCGGGGTATGGCCTCAATGCCGATGGCTGCTGACTGATCAGGGTGGTGGGTGCTGAAGGCTGGCGTGGCTGTGGCAGTTTTATAAAATAAGACAACAATGAAGTTTGTGGCATCAATTGACTCTTCCTTGCATGAGGGATTTCTCTGTAGCATTACATGCTGTTTGATAGCATGTGACCTATAGGAGAAGTTTCAAAATTGGAGTCAATCTTCTCAAACCCCACGGCTGCTTTATCGTCTAAGTTGATATAATATTCTAACTCCTTCATTGTCATTTCAACAATGCTCACAGTGTCTTCACCAGGAATAGATTCCGTCTGAAGAAACCACATTTTTTTGCTCATCCATAAGGAGGGACTCCTCATCTATCCAAGTCTTACTATGGCATTTCAGCAATTCAGTAACATCTTTAGGTTTCACGTCTATTAATAATTCTAATTCTCTTGCTATTTCCACATCTGCAGTTACTTCCTCCACTGAAGTCCTGAACTTCTCAGTCACCCATGTGGGTTGGAATCAACTTCCAAATTCTTGTTGATGTTGATATTTTGATGTCCTCCCATGAATCACAAAAATCATTAATGAAATTTAGAATTATGAATCATTTCCAAGTTTTCAATTTACTTTGCCTGGATCCACCAGAGGAATCACTATCTCTGGCAGCTATAGCCTCACAAAATGTATTTCTTAGATAAATAAGACTTGAAAGTCAAAACGACTCCTAGATCCAAGAGCTGCCAAATGAATGTTGTGTTAACAGGCAGGAAAACAACATTAGTCTTCTTGTCCATCTCCATCAGAGCTTTTGGGTGACCAGGTGCATTGTCAATGAGTAGTGATATTTTAGAAAGAATCTTTTCTGAGCAGTTGCTCTCAACAGTGGGCTTTAAATATTTGGTAAACCATGCTGTAAACAGATGTGCTGTCATCTAGACTTTGTCAATCTGTTTCTAGAGCACAGCATAATTTTTAAAGGCTGTAGGATTTTCAGAATGGTAAATTAGTATTGGTTTCGACTTAATGTCACCAGTTATGTTAGCCCCTAAGGAGAGAGTCAACCAGTCCTTCGAAACTTTGAAGGCAGACATTGACTTCTCCTCTCTAGCTATGAAAGTCCAGGATGACATCTTTTTCCAACATAAGGCTATTTCATCTACATGGACAATCTGTTGTAGTGTAGTGTAGCTAGTGTAGCCACCTTCATCACTTATTTCAACTAGATCTTTTGTATAATTTGTTGCAGCTCCTCCATCAGCACTTTGTTGCTTCACTTTGTACTTTTATGTTGTGAAGATATTTTCTTTCCTTAAGCCTCAAGAACAAGTCTCTGCTAGCTTCCAACTTTTATTCTATAGCTTTCTTACCTCTCTTGGCCTTCACAGAGTTGAAGAGAATTAGGGCCTTGCTTGGATTAGACCCTGACTTAAGAAATGTTTTGGCTTGTTTTATCTTCTGTCTAGACACCATTAAAACTTTCTTCATATCAAGCAACTGTGTGGTTATTTTGGCTTGGGGAACCTGTGGCCTTAAGGTCAAATGTGGCTTTCCAGGTCCTTAAGTGTGACCGTTTAACTGAATCCAAATTTTGCAGAACAAATCCTTTATTAAAAAGGTTGCAGCAGAGAAGAGTGAAGATTTTCTTGCTTCCTTTGGTGCTTAAAAAAGAAGAATCTTGAAATCAGAAGGTTGCAGGTTCCCCACCTCTGTATGTGTCTCAGGGAATAAGGAGGTCCTAGGAGAGAAAGAGAGATGGGGGGATGGCTGGAGCAGTCAGAGTACACACAGCATTTGTAGATTAAGTTTGCAGTTGTGTATGGGTGCAGTTCATGTCACCACAAAATTATTACCATAATAACATTTAAGATCACTGATCACAGATCACCATGATAGACATCCTAATGAAAAGTTCAAAGTATTGCTAGAATTGCCAAAATGTGACACAGAGACACAACGTAAGCTCATGCTGTCAGAAAAATGATAGGAACAGACTGGCTTAACTCAGAGTTGCCACAAACCTTCAATTTGTAAAAATTGCAGTATCTTTAAAACATAATAAAATGAAGCGTGATTCAGCAAAGTATGCCTGGATAAGGCTCATGGATTGGGCTTGAGGAATTTTCCAGCAGGTCAAAAAACTGCTGATAATTGAGCGTGGATCAGCAGATACCACATGCTACTTTAGTTGAGGGCTAGCCCTGTTTCTCAGTTATGTCATGGACTAAAATAAACAAACAACCCCCAAAATGCCTGAATTCCTTTAAAAGTTGGTTTATGTGTTAAAATACATTGGTCTATTATTAATGTTTAACATTGCACAATGTAGGTTCCATGAAAATGTGTGACTGCCAATGCAATGGAAAAGACTGGAATAAAATTTTCTTTCCTATAAGAAGCACTTTGAAGGGAGTATAAAATAGGATCACAAAAATTACATTATCTTGATCACCATTAAATCAAAATGAAAAACTACTAAGGATAAATACTAATCAAGAAACAGAAGGTGACACATTTAGGTCCACATATCCTATTATATTATAAAAATATGAAATTTCTCAGGTGGTTAAACAGGTCTTTCAGATCTTTTCCTTAGTTTTTAATCTTGTGAAATCTTGTACATATAGACACCTTGTTTTCCTATGTAAATTATAATAATTCAACTCTCATACACTCCTGAGGTATAATATTTTGAGTTCTTTGGAAAAATAAACTTTTGCAATAATCACTATAAATTATACAGCTCCATTATTTATAATGTGTACTGTATTTAAAATTTCAAAGTGGTAGTAAGTCAGGAGATCTCCAAGACTGCAAATTTTTTTGTGTGTTTTCTTTAAAATATTTAAGTATTATAAATTAAAGTTATGACTAGCCGAAGCCAATATTAAAGGGGGAAATATGAAATAAGCAATTTATCCGTTAATGACACAAACTTTTGAATTTCAGTACACCGGACACTATTTTTCAAACTGCAAAAATTTTATCCAAATGAGGTAACCATATCTTCTGCCTCTGCTCTCCTTCTATTTTTTATCCTTGATGTCCTGCTGGCTTTTGCTGACTGACAGATTGCAAATGCATTCAACAACACACCAACACATATTTGGGTACAAAGAAGTTAGACACAGAAAGAATTAATTTAATATTTAATTTGGCAGATCTTTGTAAAATTATTCTTGCAATTTTTCTTTATTCTTCCCAGATCTGATTGGCATATATTTTGACCATTGTGTAGTTCAGGATAACTGAAGGAACATTTTCTGGCATACGGGTTGATAGATCATTTTACTTCTCCATCATTTTCTAGTATTATTATACTAATGTTGCTAAAAGTCCAACTCCTTGTTTTGTTCAGGGTAATAATGAATTTTTTTGATTGTTTTTTCTTTGAGGATAGCGCTCAATCCAAATCAGTTCAATTTTCTAACACATAAATTACTCATATTATGGCTATTAGGCATTATTTCATAGACTGTCCTAAGATATGTATCTTCAACATTTATTCTAACTTAAGCATTTTTAACAGTTATAAGCTATAATTTACTTAAGAGAAAATTCACCCATTGTAACAGACAAGTCAGAAATTTTCAGTAAATTTATATTTTCATGCAACCATCATTGCAACTAAATTTTAGATCAGTTCCATTACCCTAAAAAGCTTACTCATGCCCATTTGGAGATAATTCCTATTTTCAAACACTAGTCCTTTTGGTGTGTGTCTAAGAATCTTTGCCTAATTAAATATCATGAAGATTTTTTCTGTGTATATGTGCACATACGCATGTGTGTTTTTAAAAATTTTTATAGACTTAGCTCTTACCATTGGCTCTTTGATTCATTTTTTTTTTTAATTGGGGGAAAACTACAAAGCATTTACAGTACAATGTTTACAGTCACAATTTGTAGTGAACTGATTTCCCAAAATATATTACCACTCAAGTTGACTTATCTTGTTACATTCAAAAATCTATTTTTATGGTATGAATTAAGGGCCTAAATATGTGTATATATACATATATTTATATTTACATCTGTATATACATGTGTGGATA
>CAUYRT010074119.1:0-16702 GCA_963574885.1 Lepilemur ruficaudatus | reverse complement strand
GAGCAAGAGCGAGACCCTGTCTCTACTAATAATAGAAAGAAATTAATTGGCTAACTAAATATATATAGAAAAACTTAGCCAGACATGGTGGCACATGCCTGTAGTCCCAGCTACTCGGGAGGCTCAGGCAGAAGGATTGCTTGAGCCCAGGAGTTTGAGGTTGCTGTGAGCTAGGCTGACGCCACGGCACTCTACCCAGGCAACAGAGTGAGACTCTGTCTCAAAAAAAAAAAAAAAAAAGAATGGCCATTATTAAAAATTCAAAAAACAAAAGATGTTGGCACAGATGCAGTGAAAAGGGAACACATAAACTAATGGTAGGAATGAAAATTATTATAACTTCTATGTAAATCAGTATGACAATTTCTCAAATAAATAAAAGTAGATTTGCCTTTCAATCCTGCAATCTTACCACTGGGTATCTATCCAAAGGAAAAGAAATCATCATATCAAAAAGATACCTGCACTCGTATGTTTATCACAGCACAATTCACAATCACAAAGATACGGAATCAATGTAAGTGTCCATCAACCAATCAGTAGATAAAGAAAATGTGGCACATATATATATATATATATGGAATGCAACTTAGCAATAAGAAAGAATGAAATAATGTCTTTTGCAGCAACTTGGATGGAACTGGGAGTCATTATCCTAAGTAACTGAAGAACAGAAAAATAAATGCCGCATATTCTCACTTATAAGTGGGAGCTAAACTATGGCTATAAGGACACACAGAGTGGTAAAATGAACATTGGAGACTCCGAAGCGGAGAGGGTAGGAGGGGGTGAAGGATGAAAAATTACCTTTGGGGTATAATATACACTATTCAGGTGATGAGTACACTAAAAATCCAGACTTCACCACTATACTATATACACATGTGAAGGAATTCAACTTGTACCTTCTAACTCTAATAAATTTTTTTTGTTTTTGAGACAGATTCCTGCTCTGTCACCCAGGCTAGAGTGCTGTGGCATTAGCCTAGCTCACAGCAACCTCAAACTCCTGCGCTCAAGTGATCCTCCCACCTCAGCCTCCTGAGTGCCTGGGACTACTGGCATGAGCCACCACACCAGGCTGTCTAATGTTTTTGACAAGGATGCCAAGAGAAAAAGAGGCTCTACTGGAAGGTGGACAAGAACAAGAATGGACAGCCACGGACTGAAGAGGCAGCATTTTGTCATTGGAATGCATAGAATTTTTTTATTATGACTTAGGACAAAAACACTTCAGCTGTTCAATAACCAGACTTAAATTTCCCACTGCCAATTCCAGCAAGGTAGTAATGTTGCTCTCTTGTTAGAAAGCATGGCATTTGTTCATAATTTTGTTTTTAAACAACCCAAATTCCGAGCTGAAAAACCAAAGTTATTCCTGCAAAACTCTCAAGATTCATCAAGAAAAATTCATTATTCCCTAGACAATGTTAAATTCAAAATTAATTCAAGGCCTGTGTTCTACATGACCTGGCCTGTCTAGCTCAAGTTCTAATAATTCAGTAAAACAAAAATGTCTTCCAGATGATTTTAAAAGTTATCTATTGATTTCCCAAGGCCATAAATATAGTTGATAAGTGCCAAATCAGCAAACCATCTCCTTTTACAAAAAGAGCCACTCTTATAGCACTTAAAATATATTTCAGGGATTTGTTCACATGTCCATCTTCCCACTACCTTGCACACATTACAAGGAGGGCTGGGTCTTACTTTATTTGTAGCTGCTTGGATACATTAATGGCCGGCTGTTGATAAAAATCAACTACAACAAAGATGGGTTTTCAAAGAAACATTATAAGGAAAATGTCAGGAATCAGTTAAGGCAAGAAAACAAAAATGATTTCAAGGAAACAGAACTAAAGCGGAGTTCTTACTTCTCCTGGCTTTACTAAGTAGCTGAGTGACCTTTGGCAATCAATTACTTAACCACCATCTCCAGGCATCAATTTTCTCTACAATAAAACAAAGGAGGCAGACCAGATGATGTTAATGTCCCTCCTTGGCTGCAAAATTCTATTATTTTATGATATCATCCATGGTTTCCAAATGTCAGCTAAAATACTATTATTCTATGATATCATTCACAATTTCCATATGGCAGTCAAAACGTACATACAAATTCATTTAGTCAAGACAATCTTCAAGGTTCTGAGTAAAGTGGTATATGAGACATTACTAAAAAAAAAATCACTTACTATGTATTAAACCACTGAATATACTTCAGTGGATGCTAAAGGGAAAATAAATAAGGAGCTCTTACTTCAAATGTTCCTAGTTTAAAGCTGAAATAGATAAAATAACAGCTTGTTCATCAGATTCTAATAAATCTAGCTACAGTCAGATTATACCTAGAAAATTAGCTGAGACCTAATACTTAATAGCATAAAAAAGGAATTACAAATGTTAGACTGTAGAACAGAAGCATCCTTTCCGCAAAATTTTTAAAAAAGCACATAAATCTTCAATCCTCATAGCTGTTCAAATGATCTTGTGGATTAAATAAGATTTTCACATAATCCTCTGCCATATTCAGCATTTTCCTCACATATTTCTCCTGCAATCTTAAATGTCTTGATAGAACTGTGAGTGTATACTCATACACAGAGAGTGTAAGTGAGCTTTAAGAGAAAGAAGATATGCATGATCTATAACAGCAGACAACATAAATATGGCCCCACCTTCCACCACCTTCTTTCCACTAAAGAAAGGCAGGAGGCTGGCCCACCCTTATGGTCCTGAGAGGTGGCTTAATAATCAGCTTCAAGAAAACATGACAGGGAATCTCCTGATCTTCCCAAGGAAAAGCCAGACATCTGCAGTCACTAAGCACTTTTCCTAACTTCGTCACTTCAGGAAGAAAACCTGATAATGTGGTCAAAATCAATAGCTCACTTAAAAACAATCCACTAGTGTGGCTGTTAGTTGGAACTGCTTTAATAGACCAGGATACAAGGTGCAAAGATCCACTTACTAAGCATATCCCCTCCCCCATTCTCCAGAGATTCAGAATTCAACTTTCACTGTAATCTGTGATCCCCGAAAATGAAAACCCAAAGCTACCTATCACAAAAGGTGTGAACAGGTTCCTCTCTAGTACCTGTGGTGATATTCCCTTTGGGAGAAGGTGTGTGGGACCAAGGGGAGAGTATGGTTGATTTCAAATGGATGGCTCAAATGGACCCATCTCAAGGGAGAACTTCTTTCTGTCAGCAACAAAATACACTGCAAATTGCTAACCTGAAGTCAGTTCCAAAGCTAATGGAATTTCTTTCTCAGGCCAATCGCTTAGGTATCTGCTAGAAGTTAGTTCCTTGAGGGGAGGGATCTTTATGTGTTTTATTCACCAAAATATGTCTCAAGTCCCTAAAATAAGGCCTGTAAGACAGCTAGACACTCAATAAATAATTATTCAATGAGTGGGTGAATAAATGTTACTACTGAAAGCAATCAACCAGATGATAGCTAAATGACCTAACATCCTCTCATTTTGGTTTTTATTCAAAAACATGCAAATCCTCCACGACTGACTAAAATAAATTGTTTTGGGGATTATGTAGCATTTTTATATATATCATAGCCTCTGTGCTAATAATAATCCTTGAAAACCATCCCATTTTATATACAAAGAAACCAACACTCAGAAAAATTACTTGCCTACCTACATATAGCAGAAGGAGATGGAATTAAAACTCAAATATGCAGATTCCAAAACCAATACTCTCTCCTACACCATGATATTTATCTACTATACACCCACACATGTGTATGCATGCATGCACATATATATAAACCTTAAACACTTTTCTTTAAATTGGACTAAGTTCTCTTCTTTAACAAATAATTTAAAGAGTTAAACAACTTTAGGAAAGATGCAAAGAATCAAAAACACAAACTTCAGTTATTTCCACTTCTGAGCAAGACAGAATAACAGAGACCAGATAAGCCATCTCATCTGAAATAACCAAAAATCAGACAAAATATATGAAACACCAGTTTCTCAAGACAGCTAGAGTATGCAGGAAAAAGTACCAGAAAGAGGTGAATAGAGAAAAATTCCATTATCTGCAGAGGGGTGCCCTCCAGTTTTTAGCTGAGTACTGATCAGAGCATATATATACATAACAGGAAACTACACAAGCAAAGAGAAAGGATAAAAGGTAAGAGTGCTTAGCAGCTATATAGAATCTGGAATATCACCTGTTCCCGGTAGGCAGACTGGAAGACCTCATGATTCACAGATCATTAGGGTAAACTACACAGAAGGTTCTTTACTTGGGAAGTGGGGGATTAGTCCTATACTGAGCATTGCTCCTGTCCCATTCTAGTCTTAAAAAGTAAGATTTGCCGGCCACGGTGGCTCACGCCTATAATCCTAGCACTCTGGGAGGCTGAGGCGGGTAGATCGCTCAAGATCAGGAGTTCGAAATCAGCCTGAGCAAGAGCGAGACCCCAACTCTACTAAAAATAGAAAGAAATTAATTGGACAACTAAAAATATATAGAAAAAATTAGCCAGGCATGGTGGCGCATGCCTGTAGTCCCAGCTACTTGGGAGGCTGAGGCAGAAGGATTGCTAGAGCCCAGGAGTTTGAGGTTGCTGTGAGCTAGGCTGACACCAGGGCACTCTAGCATGGGCAACAGAGTGAGACTCTGTCTCAAAAAAAAAAACAAAACAAAAAAACAAAAAAAGCAAGATTTGAAAGGATCAAACTATTTCCAAGCAACTGAACTGCATCTCAGAACAAAATCCAAGAATATAAAAATCCAGGAATACAAAAATATTCAAGCCAGGTGCGGAGGCATGCACCTATAGTCCCAGCTACTTGGGAGAATAAGGAGAGAAGATAGCTTGAGCTCAGGAATTTGAGGCCGGCCTAAGCAATACAGTGAGACCCCCATCTCTAAAAAATTAAAATTAAAAGAAAAAAACCTAGGTCAAAAATATTCAGCACTCAGCAAGGCAAAATTAACAATGCCCACCATCCAGTTAAAAACAACCAGGCACGCAAAGAAGAAAACAGAGAAAAAGAGATGGACAAATCAATTGAAACCAACCCAGAACAGGCACAAATGTTAGAATTAACAAATAAGAACACTGAAACAACTATAACTGTACTCCACGTAGTTAAAAAGTAGAGACATAGAACATATGAAAAGGCCCCAAATTTCTAGAGCTGAAAACTACAATGTGTAATAAGATGAATAATACACTGGATAGGATTAATAGCAGGTTGGGCATTTCAGAAAAAAAGATTAGAAATTGTATTTCCTAGCTTTTAATTATTAGGAAAGGTTTTACCCAGAATCTCCCTTGAATACTTCACATCCTTCAACTGTAGTACGTAGCACAGACCAATAGTCTATTGAGAAATTGCTACGTGGCATGCCATGGGCATGAGTAAGGGAGAGACAAAATGTGATGAGTGCAGTGATACAGGTCTGCTTGTGCAGGGTATTGAGCTATGGAAGCCAACATGGCAGGCACCTTAAGGGGAGGTGCGGGGGGGCAGACAATGGGACAGAGACTTGGGAAAATTAGGCAACATCAAAGAAATTAAGCTATCAAAAATTAATTTATTTAAACTTAAGTGTAAGCTCAGCCTAATTTCCCTTTTGGAAAATAACTTAGCAGGCAATGGGAAATGATCAACAGAACGCCCCAGTAAGGCATAGGATAGCGAATTTTTTTAAAAAGCATAATTCATTGATTTATTCATTCATTCCACTTTCACCAAACACCTACTGCATATCAGGTACTGTTTTAGGTTCTAGAGATATAGAGTGGAACACCACAGAAGGTTTCTGCTCAAACAGAACTAACTTTCCTATGGGGGAGACAGAAACAAGCAAAACGTATTAGGAGCTTAAAATAAAACAGTGTGCTAGAAGAGAGTGTCAACTGGGGGGTCAACCACAGGAAGACAAGCCTCTCCGAGAAACTGACATTTTAAGTTGAGATCTGGAAGCCTCTAGCCATGTAAAGATCTGGGAAAAGTATGAGAAGCAGAGATATCATCTAACGTAGACCCTAGGGTTTGAAAGAGTCTGGAAAAAAGGGAACTAAGTAGATGGTACAGTGGTAGGCAGGGATGAGAGGATCTGGGTGGCAGGTAAGGGTCCCTAAGTATACATTTATGTATTTATAAGTTAGGAAAATCTGAACTGCCTAGATATTTGATATTTATGAATTACTGTTACTTTCTTCATCTAGTAATGTGTAATAATGGCTACTGTAAATTTTTAAGCATCCCTATCTTTTAGATATACAACATACACAAATATTTTTCATGAAACTGTATATCTGGATTTGCTTAAAAATAGTCTAAGCAGAGGATGGGGAGAGTGAGGGCAAAGGTAGAGGGTAGAGGGTAAAGGCAGTAAGATGAAATAACTGAAGTTAGACAATGGGTACACAGAGGTTCATTATATTATTTTACTTCTGAATGTTTGAAATTTTCTATAATAAATTATTGTTTAAAGCATGTATTTAAAATAGGGGTGGGTATTTATAAACATAAATGCCCCCTTCATAGGGGACTTTTTTAGGGTGGAAAAACTACTCCGTATCATACTGCGGTGGATACAGGACACTGCATTTGTCAAAACATAACTTGACAACAGAGTGAATCTTAACATAGGCAAATTTTTTTAAATTCATGTAGGAGGTCAGGAGATTCCAGGAATACAGAATGGTAATGGAATACAGAAAGTAACAAATGCCAGTTTTTGAGGGACTCAGATGTACCTGTAAGTTTTCATCAAAGGTCCCTACAAAACAATAAAAGTCTAAGAACCCCTAGCAGTACGTAAAACTTCGTGGGTATGGATATCAGTGCCTTTGCCTAGGGAAAGGGCCTAAAGCTTTCACAAAAAAGGTGGAGAACCACTGAAATTTCTCCTTGCCAGCAACTTCTTAGCTGAAAAGTGACCTGCTATTACTCTTAACCTAAGGACAATATCTCATCCATCACATGGTTTCCCTACAAGGACATTACTACACAGCTATTACCACAAGCAAATAATACCACCAGTGAATTTTACAATTCTGAAAGAAAGCTGTGACAGGCACACACATACCCACACACACGAAATAGAAACGTGGCAAATTATGTCTAAGTTCCCTTTACAACATTACCTTTTTATAATATCACATTTCATTTAATATAAAGTGCATCGCTATTTTTTATGTCACTAAGAAAGGAAAAAGTCATCAATTAACTGATGACTCACCACTGAATAAAACGGTTCCAATTTCAGAGATGTTCAAATGTGGAAAAACTGTACATCTTGTAATCAATTAAGCATGGCATTGAAAAGGTTAATTTAGCTGAACCCTATTTCAGATCAATTAGACAAATTGTTCAGGTAGATCTAGGAATCTGTACTTTGTTATAGCTCCTCAGACAACTTTGGTTAGATAAATACTCGATAAACTGCCAACCTTCAGAGGTAGTAGAGAAAGCACACACTTTAGAGTCACACAGCTCCACACAGATCCGTGACCACCAGCAAATTCTGTAATTTCCCAGAGCCTCAGCTTAACTGTTAAAAAATGTCAATGCCAATGCCACCTACTTCCTATGGTTGATAAAACAAAGGAGAGAACAAGTGTACCTGGCACACAGCAAGATGTAGTCCTTCTCCCTAAATTACAGGTGCTTCCTAACTAGAGACTTGTGTGCTGTCTATTTCATCTTAAAATTTACATAAGAATGAGAATGAGACCTATGAAACTCAGCACTGTCATTGCCGGGCACAGTAAAAAGAATCATTTAATAAGTATTTATTATGTAGCTCAGGATTAGGATTAGGCATTTATTTTGGCACATTTTAAGAGGCCCTACCTACACAAGTGAAAGCTGTTTAATAACATTTTGATTTGAAAATAGTGTACTTAATTTACATCAACAGGGAAACACAAAAAAGAATACTTTTAAGTGTGATATGATTTCAGAGTAGCCAATGGTTCTGTTTCATGTACAAGTTTATGTTTTGTTTTAGGATATACAGCTAGCAAAATTTTTCAGAACCCTGGGATAATTGCATCAAAACCCTAAAAGCAATGCTGTGGAACTTCTCAATTCAGAGTGCTTGTATAAATACCCAGATGTTTGACTTGTTCCTAAAGTGATGCTTTAAAACCCAAACAGCATTTTAGGCAGCATCTTTGGAACTGACTAGTCAACTCGGAATATGACTCATAGGGACAGGTTTAGCCATAATTGGTTAAAGTTCTCCCACACATGTGTAGCATAAGAAAAAAAAAGAAAAAAGAAAACCTCAAACCCACAATTGCACAATGTCTCAGCCCATGGATTCAAACTGATGCTGTGTCAATAGCACCAACCCCACCCAAAACACCTAGGGTTAAGTATTTGCTGCAGGGTGCTAACACCAGCACCCCACCGACGATCTGAGCTCTGTGGCAGCCTATGCCAGACACATTAGCAGAGAGGACACCCTCACTGCCCTCCCCGACCAAACACTTGGCCTGAGACTTAAGAGAAAAGAGAGGCACTAGGAGACGAACACATGGCTCATTTCATTTTCTTTCTCTCAACGAACCACTTTTCCCAGAAAGAAAAGGGTGCTTCGGTTCAACTGCCCAAATCTGAAACCCTAGATTCCTCTGTGATTCCTCCCCTTGACCTTTTTTTTTGACACATTGACTACCACCCTAGGTAAAAAAAAAACTTTTCCCTGGGGCTACGGTGTTTTATTAAAACAAAATGATCCTTTCTAGTTGGTTATTTTTATTGTTTTCTATGTGTGAGTTATATGCAACACAATCCACGTTTATGGAATTAAGTTGTCGATATTAATTATAACAATAAGAACATCAACAAGTAAAATTTCAACGAACCAACTGCAGGGTTTTGCTTCACAAGGCCTCCGGCTCAAAACTATGCTGAGTTAAATACAACTCACATGGCAGTCAATGTGTTAACCCTAAAGTCTCCGCCACCAAGCCTTCTCCAAACTCTTCTTGCAAATTCCTCACAAATCCATCCTATACCTTCAACTGCCCTAGTTGATCCCTCTTATCGTCACAAAGGTAGCTCTACCCAATTTTCCAGATCCAGCTTTTCAGTCTCCAAGCCATCCTTTTCACTGGGGCCAAAGTAATCTTTTCCATAACCCAGACCCGACCGTGTGCTCTCCTTTTCTAAATTCTTCAACACTGAAGAACTTACCTATGAGGTAAAGTTCAAATTCCTACTCTAACCTCAACCTATCTCCCAGCTTTATATTCTGCCATCCTCTAGCTTGACTAATTTTTTCATCTCAGTCACATTAGATTTTTCCCACTCCTTTATTTCACCCATAGCTGCTCCCATACTTCTGTGACTTTGTTCACACTATTTTCTGTCTGTCATGACCTGCTCCTCTTTTCTGTCAAACTCAACCTTCAAGGTAAGTTTCAAATGTTTTCTTTTCTGGAACGCCTTCCCTAAACACTCTAAGCCTCTCTTCCCTTCCCCTTCCCCACAGTCAAAAGTTATCACTCCTACAATAGCTTACTTGTGTCCATAAGCAATATAACTCTTATGTCCATGTTGCAACTATTAGTCTCCCCTACAATTCGAGTTCCTCAGGAAAAGGAATCTAATAATTTTCAATGGCCATTTTTGTACAATATGTGGTACTTGGTTTAGCTTCAAAAATTTCTTCTGGACTAATTTGGGGAGCAATGATAGCACTGACCTGATTTTAAATACAATGTTAATTAACATGCTTAACTATTTCAGAAGGTATTTATTTTAGAAGGAGAAGCAAGCTATTCAAAGCTATTTTCTAATTGGTGGGAGATGGAGTCTACCTCCTGACCCCCATCACCACAAATTCTCTATCACCACCCAACTGCTGCCAGGACCAGTTTATGGCTTACCGCCCACTCACCAGCATTTTATTCCCAAGCCTCTGGCACTGCCCCAGCCACATACCACTTTCACAAGCTCCAGACTTCCACAGAGTTCAGTACTATGAAAATTATCAATTAAATAAAAAACATGAGAGGATGCAGATAATAATCAAAACCACTAACAGGCACATGTGGCCCCAGGAATGCAGATTCTACTCCTGGAATATACACACCGCAAAGGCAGTATGTATTTCAGACTCAGGCAGGACTAAGTCAAGACCAGGCCCTCTCTCTACTCACTGTCCAAAGGGCCCTGAATCAAGGTCCTCATCAGTAAGATGTGGAAATGGATGCCTACACTGCAGCCTGTTAAGAACAGTAAATGAGAGCAATGAAACAGGGCCTAGGGACACAGGAAGGTAACATAGAGATTAAAAGCTTCTGAAACCTTCAGAACAGACAGACTTCCATCAGGGCTTATCTAGGTTCCCCCCAAATTCCTTCCTTGAAATTCTAACTTCCAAGGTGATGGTATTAGCAGGTAAGGCCTTCTGGGAGGTGATAAGGTCATAAGGGCAGTCCTAATGAATATGATTAGTGCCCTTTAAAAAAGGCCTAAGGGAAGTTATTCACCCCTTCCACCAGGTGAAAACCCAGCAAAGAAGGTGCTATTTGTGAACCAGAAAGCAGGCCCTCAACAGATACCAAATCCACCAGCACCTTGATCTTAGACTTCCCAGCCTCCAAAACTGTAAGAAATAAATTTCTATTGTTTATAAGTATCCGATTTACAACATTTTGTTACAGCAACCCGAAAAGATTAAGACACTCATCTATAAAATGGAAATAACAGTACATTCCTAACACAGGGACAAAGGCAAATGACAACACTCTAAAAAGTGTCAACTTCTACTATGACCTCTACTACTGTTCTTAATTTTGTTTGTACAAAAAAACTGGCACACATCATCTTCAATAGTTAAAGCCCAACCCTAACTGCCATTTACACACTGTGGAATCACCACAGGCCTTTAACCCCATTTCCTTCCAAAACTCCTCTATAATGATAGCAAAGAAATCACAAAGACATTAAACCACAAGGACAAACAGAAAGGGAAAGAAGATACATTGCAACAAACTTTTACAAGATGGGAAGCAGTTAGAGGAGTGGTCACTGCCCTGCAGGACCCCTGAGAGGCTCAGCCCTGGAGGTACAAAGTGGGTACCAAAGGCTGACCTAAGGCTCAGGCCTGACAAGAGGGGAGCTATTGAAGGGAGTGTTCAGAGCAATTGAACTACCAGGTCCAGCAGGAGATCCAGAGTTTTTTCTAAAGAAACTAAATCACAGTGTCAGAATGGTAGCCAGGAAAAGTCAAAGTCTATAGACTCCATCCCTCCCCTAATCAGGTTGCCCAAACCCTGGCAGCTGATGTATCACCAAACATACTAGAGACAGGAGATGAGGGTTTCTTCTCCATAGACACTGACTAGCCCCCCAAAAAAGATGCAAAGGTGCTAATATTTGGAGCAGACTCCCAATGAAAAGTCCACCCAAACTGCAAGGAAAGTCACTAGACCACCATCACACATACATGCTCTCTCTCCCCTCCAATCAACTTCTCAGCATCTTGCTCTTCATTATAAACAGCCAAGGATCACCAGATATTTGTGACATAAACAAACAGAAAAGAACCCTGAAATGAACAGGTACACTGGAGGAAGCAGAAAAAATTAAAATGCACACCTCAGAGGTAAGTGAAGATAATACATCCATAAAATAAGATGCAATGAAAGGGAAACAGAGAACAAAAAGATTCTAAAATTTTAAAACATGATTATTAAAATTTTAAAGATGAAAGCTCTGGAAGACAAAATTGAGAAATTCTCCCCCTGCCCAGCCTTTCCAATACAAAGAAATAAGAGGTGAGATAAGAAAATCTGAAGATCAATTCTAAACAATCCAATAATCAAAATGATAGAAATCTAAGAAAAAACAAACACACAAAAAAACAACGAAGGGTAGGAAATTATTGAAGAAGTAACAGATATTTCTGAAAACTGAAGGGTATGAGTAAATAGAAAGAACCCTTAAGATGATATAAAAAAGAAAGACAGGAAGAAACTAACCAACCAACCATATAAACGCTTTAAAAAACTTCAGAATGCCAGAGAAAAAGACCTTAAGCTTCAAAAACAACAGAGAATAAAAACGAAATCAAAATGGCTCTGGATTTCCCATCAAAAACCCTTCAAAAAGAAAACTGTGAAAATGCCACTGAAATTATTAAAAAAAAAACTTATTTTCTACCCAATATTTTAAATTCAGCCAAACCACCCACCTATAAAGTATGAGGACAGGATAGACATTTTCAGACAGGCAAGGCCTCAATTTATCTCCTACAAACCCCTTCTTAGGAAGCTACTAAGGATACACATTGGCAAAATGAAGCAAACCAAGAAAAAGGAAGACCAGGAGATCCCGGAACCAGAGATTCCAAAACAGGAGAGAAGGGATGTGAAGTTCCAGAAAAAGCAATTCTCCTGTCCAGGTTGGAGCAAGAGGATGGGATGTGCAGAGTGAGGATCCTCTAAGAGAAAACCAAGTGGAACTGACAGGTGATTTGATGTGTTACCTGGGGGGGAAAAATCAAAAAGCATTTAACATTTCTTAGAGTATTTGAGAAAACACAGCCATAGAAAACAAATCAAAAAGTTTAAAATGCAATTATTTGCTCTGGGAGAAATAAAAACAAATAGGAAAAAACATAATAGTAGGTCATTATTTAGCAATATATATGTATATAATAATGTAAGTACTAATTGCTAATTTTACCAAAAAAAATGTATATAACCATATTGGAGGGTTTAGGACAGAAAAGAGGGTAAGAGCTCAGTCATGATACTAGTAAGTCAAATGTTTGCTCTACACTGATTTAGAATTATGAAAGTAAAACACAGGGATTAAAAAAAAAATGAAAAGCTAGTAGAGATAATAGCTACCCGTGGAAAGTAGGGTCAAAAAAATGCCAAAGGCAGGAGATTGCTGTTTTTGTTAAAAGCTTTTAGTGTTACTGGGCTTTTAAAAAGCTATGTACATATATTAACTAGATTAAAACAATTTATTTTCATATCAAGGGCAATTAGTTCAATTTATGAAGTTGTCATTATCAACTCCATTTATAAGTTTCTTACTTGTAATTCTAAATTCACTGTCTTAGAAATACTATACAATGATAGTTTCCCATGCCCATTATAATTCCAAAATATGGTATTATACAAAAGTACTATTTCAAGTAGTCTTACACACCATAACTGTTTCTACGGAATCTGCATTCTAAGAACTCAGGATGCCTGGTATAGATCTCAGACCTACTCACTTGCTCTTCCCTACCCCGGGGGAAGCCAAGGAATAACTTTAAAGGAAGAATGTATGAGGAAGATGGGAAGGTATGGAAAAAAAAGATCTGACCCCATAATACTCTGAAATAACAAAAATGAAAGGACCTGACTCTAGCAGGAGAGGGTGTCTAGAGATCCTCCCTAACAGATCAACCCTATTTGCACTAGAGAAAATACTGTTAGAGGTCCCTCTTATCCCATGACTGGACAACAGAGTTCACTGAGGTAATGCTTTCCACCCTCCGTTCAACAGCTCATTTGGGGGCATAAACTAGATGCTCATCACTCAGGAGCTTCCTCTGCCACAAATACTGCTAGAAAATTAATTCCCAGTCTACCTTTGAATAAGATAACAAATACATAATTTCAAGTATTAGTAATTTCTTTTCCACTGTGCCATAATCAAACTTCTACATACATAGTATCTTCATTTCATTCAATAAAATTTTGCAGCCTATGTCAACATTATGTTTCATTTAAAACAATAAAATTATGAATGTGTGATTTTGAGCAAGTTACTTAAAGCCTCACTTTCCTCATCTCTACAATGGGAATAACAACTACCTCCCTACATCACAAGAAAATCAGAAGAAATAATGCATATAAAGCATGTAGAGGCAGGTATATGGCAAACAATCAATGACAGCCCCAGTTGTCCTCTGTCCCCTACCTCAACCCCTGGCTGGGAAGGAAGAAGAAACAAATGTAAACAAAGTCACAAGTTACATAAGTGCTTTTAGCCAAAAACCATTACAAAATCATGCATAATACATTAATATTTTCTAAATTAATGTAATATGAATTGTCTTATAAGTATTACTTTTTCTAAGCTTTAGTCTTATGTTCCAAGTACTAACCCAATTTAGTTTTAATTCAGCTAAGTTGCAAGTTCAGCTAATTCTGCTAGACTAAGGATTAAATGGCACCACATTACAAAAACACAGCATTCTTTGGGTAAAGACTACAAATCCATACATGTAACCATCTAAAGAGACTGCTAAAAGTAATATCATTTCTACACTGAGTCCAAGTCCATCTGAAGAGATATCAAGAAAGTCCTGTAACTTTAAAAAAAAATAGGATAAAACGGACAGACAACGCATGCAGTAGAGAATAATTTTCCCCCTCAAACACTCAGAAGCACCATAACCTGAAATGAAATAAAGGGATTGCCATAATACCCACAAAAAACGCACATGTCCAGGTATCCGCAACTACCAAAGTCTTCCTTTTGGGGCCATTCCTGTAAGACTTTCCTTTAAGGGGTCACTTCCGGAATCCACTAAGTCCCAACGCGAGAACCTCATCAAGTTTTCAAATTAATTCCCCAAACGACACAGCTAAAAAAGTAAATAAAACCACCAGCTGAACCAAAGCCAAGTTCTCCTTTTCCTTCAAGGTATTCAAAGTAGGAGGGTGGCCCAGAAGTACAGATCAGTCCAAACTCCAACACATCCAAAGCAAGAACCAAAAAGGCACTAAAGTTAAAAAAAGGTCTGCTATCTGGCGAATCATTCGCTATTTTAAAACATGCTCATAGGTCCCAAGATTTGGAGGCTGCCTCGAACATTTAGTACCCTTGTAACTTCTCCCTCATTTTTTTGTAAAAATATAACCAGAAAGTATGAGCGCAGCAGCGTGGCCTCTACACTGCGGCATCAAAACCACAACCAAAGGGTTGCAAGTTTAGTCTAAAACGTGAGTGTTGAGGTACCCAAACTCCAGGATCCTAGAGTAACACGCTTAGGAAGGGTCAAAGAAACTATGTGTGGCAGGGAAGAAAACTGTATAGGAGCAGGGAGGAGGTTTGAAGGGGGTGGACCTGCGTCGACCGCGGCGGCCGAGGGGTCCCCAGTGCGGCGGGGCAGCGAGGGCGAAGGGAGGAGGCCCGGAGGCTGACCCGGGGCGGAGGCCGGGCAGGGGCCACACCTCCCGGCCAGCACGGCAGGCAGAGGCCGGGGCCACGAGGCGCACCCGGGTGCGGGAAGGGGATGGCGAGCGCTAGGGGCGGGGAGGGGACTCGCCCGAGGTCCGTGGCCCGCGGCCGGAAGCAGCCCCCGCCGGCCGACCCGCCCGCCCCGGCCCAGGCGGCCCCACTCACCGATCAGCCGGCGCACCTCGTCCTCGTTCAGGTAGAGGCTCACGCTGGGCCCCGCGGCCGCAGGCGGCAGCTCTGCGGGCCGCGGGGCCGGGGCGGCGGCAGCGCTAGGCGCGGGCAGCAGCGGCAGCAGCGCGAGCAGAAGCAGCAGCGGCGGCGGCGGAGCCCTCAGGCCGCGGGCCCCCGGGAGGCGGTCCCGGCCCGGCCGCCCCAGCCGCCCCAGCCGCGCCGCGCCGCGCATGGCCGCCGCCGCCGAGGAGGAGCGTCTGCTGCCCGCCGCGCCGCCGCCCACCCCCGGCCCCGAGCCCCTCACAGCCCCGAGCCGGGGGCGGCCGCCCAGGTCATCGCGCCGCCAGCCCGTGGCAGCCAGCCGCCGCTTCAGACCGCCAGAGCGCGCCTCCGCCGCCACCGTCTCTCCGGCGGCATCGTCCACTGAAGGAGGCTGCCGCGGGCGCGCGCCCGTGCGCGCCGCCGCCGCCCCGGGAGCTCGCACGCACCGCCCGTTCTGGGCGGGTTAGTGCTTGGATTGTGAAGTACCTCGGTGGGGACCAAGGGCTCTCCGGTCACCCTCTCTAAAACAGCCTGTCCCCGCCCCACATTGTCACCGCGTCTTGTCTATTGTCTGTAACCCTCCTCCCCCGACGGAGCGTCCAGGCAGGCAGGCCCTGCCGCCCCTGCGGCCAAGTGGACGCTCCAGGTCCGCCGGAACGCCTGGATGCCGCTGCTGTGGTTGCAAAAGAAACATGCTTTTTTTGTTTAATGAGAAAATGCAAATAAGTAGAAATCACCCTTTATCCCACCATCGGAGATCAACTTTAACATTTTTGTATCTATTTTCATGGATTTGTATTATATACATTTGTTTTCTGGAAAGCTTAGCAAACTTTAGTAACCTTATTTTTACCCATTACTATTTTTATTTTTTATAACCATTCCACACCACTATAATATGCCCGCGTCTGGGGTTGTTAATCTACGATCCATGCCAGGCTTTGACAGTCCCCCAGTAATATGAAATTGTGTCCAAAAGTGTGTGTCTCTCAGTGTGCATTTCCGTCTGTGTACATCGTTGTATGAGAAGTGGTATGTACGTTACATTTTATCATTCGTTGTAAGGAATCCCTGTCCCCCACCCCCAAGAGGTGAGGAACCGCAGATACACACCTCGTCTATTTTATGTGCAGTAGAGTCCAGCAGGGTGTATTTTTTTTTTTTTTTTTTTTGAGACAGAGTCTCACTCTGTTGCCTGGGCTGTAGAGTGCCGTGGCATTAGCCTAGCTCACAGCAACCTCAAACTCCTGGGCTCAAGCAATCCTTCTGCCTCAGCCTCCCAAGTAGCTGGGA
>CAUYRT010074118.1:0-27484 GCA_963574885.1 Lepilemur ruficaudatus | reverse complement strand
TTTCAGTCTGTTATCCACTGAGTAGATTTATATGAGAGGTGAGAGGTGCCGATCCTGTTTCAGTCTTCTACATTTGACTATCCAATTTTCCCAGAACCCTTTATTGAATAAGGATTCTTTTCCCCAGTGTATACTTTCATATGCTTTGTCAAAGATTAGATGGCTATATGAGTATGGTTTTATATCTGGGTTCTCAGTTCTATTTTGTTGGCCTATGTCTCTGTTGTTGTGATAGTACCATGATGTTTTAATTACTATAGCCTTGTAGTATAGCTTGAAGTCTGTTAAATTGATGCCTCCCAATTTGTTCTTTTAGCTTAAGATTGCTTTTGCTATACAGGGTCTTCTCTGGTTCCATACAAAGCATAGAATTACTTTTTCTAGATCTGCAAAAAATGATGTTGGTATTTTAATAGGGATTGCATTAAATCTATAGATCACTTTGGGTAATATAGACATTTTAACAATGTTGATCATGCCAACCCATGAGCATGGTATGGTTTTCCACCTGTTTACATCCTCTGTTATTTCCTTCCTTAGTTTTTTGTAGTTCTCACTGTAGAGGTCTTTCATCTGCTTAGTTAAATATATTCCTAGGTATTTTATATTCTTTGTTGCTATTGTGAGGGGTAGTGAGCCTTTGATTTGGTTCTCAGTTTGACTGTTGTTGGTTTACAGGAATGCTACTGATTTCTGTACATTGGTTTTGTAACCTGCAATTTTGCTAAATTTGTTTATCAATTCCAATAGTCTCATAGATTCTTTTTTTCATGTTTATAGGGTAACTTATTTAATTTTGAGAATAATATCCATATACTCCAAATATAAGAAAAATACTTAGAGATACTAATAATCATGACCAGCATTTGGCTACCCCAACCAACTCCGAGAACTGATTCTAAAATATTGCGAGCACATGTACATCAAGCAATATTGTTTTTACCTCTGAGAAGCTTATGTGAGAAATACCACTGGCCAAGAGTTGTAATTCACAGCTTTATCTCTATCTACAAGTCATGAAGTATACCATATTAATCATACTCTACATATCAAGTAGACTAAGTTAAAAATAATAACCAACATGTTCATTACCACTCTTAAGAGGTATTTTCAGATGTAATTTTGACTAAAAAAATTCTAATCATATTCTATGTGCACCCATACCAAATAGTGCTGAAATATATTAATATGATGTACACACACACACACACATACCCCTTATTACATATACCTAATTTTGAATGTATACATAATTATTGATGGACTCCTAAAGAAATATTTCTCTACTCCATAGCTTATAGAATCAGTTGTGCTAAAAGTATTTCAGGGAACTAAGGTGCAGTGAGATACAATTACTTGGTAGTTTCCTGAGAGGAAAGGCTGTGGTAGAAGTATCCTGACTGTCACATTATATAACCAGTGAGCTTTACTTTACTATTTTACTAAAGTGCTTAATTTCAAAATGCATTCTTTTTCCTAGAATGAGGAAACAGTCTATTTTAAGAGCTTTCTAAATAACCATGTCAGAACAATAAAATAAGGTACATTTCAGTTCATATAATGAGCCATCACATCTTGATTTTGCCCAAGAATCATTGGCCCAGTGCACACTGAGCAGTACACATTTTTTAAACTCTGGATTCAAAATATTTTTAATAGTAATATGACTGAAAGGGTATAAATTCAAAAACATAAAGCTTAATATTCAGATTTCATAGTTCTACCCATTTTCTCCCCATAATTTTAATATTAATTGCTTTTTGAATATACCATTACTTTTAAGATGAAAATATATAATTTGAAATATTTAGACACAGGAGAAATTCATCCTGTGTGCCTCCATGGAAATAAATTAAATATGTGCCTCTCATAATAGGTTGTAATTGTCATTTTATTTGTCTAACAACCCAATAGACTGTAAGTCTACAGAGACAGAGATCGTAACTTTTTTTTTTTTTTTTTTTGAGTCAGACTCTCACTCTGTTGCCCGGGCTAGAGTGCTGTGGCATCAGCCTAGCTCACAGAAACCTCAAACTCCTGGGTTCAAGCAATTCTTCTGCCTCAGCCTCCCGAGTAGCTGGGGCTACAGGCACCCGCCACCATGCCCGGTTGATGTTTTCTATATACTTTTAGTTGGCCAATTAATTTCTTTCTATTTTTAGTAGAGACGGAGTCTCACTCTTGCTCAAGCTGGTTTAGAACTCCTGACCTTGAACAATCCACCCACCTTGGCCTCCTAGAGTGCTGGGATTACAGGCGTGAACCACCGCGCCTGGCCATAAAATTTTAAATTACTACTATAGCTATAGTGTGGATATTATAGCTCGTATACAACTAGTGATAAATGAATTTTTGTTGAATTCGTTAAAAAATACTTTTTAAACACTTTCTACAGGCATTATGTTGAGTAATAAAGATTATGACATGAACATAACTAAGAAGCTCATCGTCTTACAAGAAAAATAAATAAAATACAGTGTGTCAAGGGCAAAGATAGAAGAGTGCAGTGTTTATAAAGTAATGAAGAAGAAAGAGGACTTTATCCTCTCAGGTAGAATCTGTAAAGGACTCCTGAAAGAGGCCACACCTGAGCCATATTTTCAAAGATGAGTGGGATTTTGCTAGTCCGATCAGTGGGGAGATATGACAAAGTTCTGGATAATTGGTACACTATTTTAAAAGATGCACTGGACATGATAAAAATTGACATAAACCATATCCCTAAAACATAAAATGAATCAGTTCTTAGAGAATGTGGCAGTTCTTACTCCACAAAGAGTGAATTATCACTCCCCAAATTCCATAAACCTCTCCTTGCTATTTCTATAGCTTGATCTTAGTCTAAGCTCCCGTTGACTTTTATATTCTCGCTATTAGAGTTCCATTCTAATTTAATCATTATGCCCCACTTATCAGCATAAGGTACAGAATTAAATCACTTTCCTTTTATTCAAATTAAATGATTCTGAGGCTCTATTCTATCTCTTCAGAATACTCTCATTATTGATTGCTAAGCCCCCCGGGGATAGTTTCTTAGTTCAAAGGGTCCATCTTGGTTACTTTTGCCTCAGGGAGAGAATTCAAAAAAACAGGCTATGTCAGAGGAGGGGCCTCAATCCTGCCTGTTGTACTGTGGCTGCTTTCACAGGACTGCAGTTGTAACCTGGGCAGTCTGCCCAAAGAAATGTAGTCCAGGAAGGCAAGGTATTTCCTGTGGGACCGTGAATAGTGGCTTGACACACACTGAACCCAATGCTTGGTGAGCCACCTTCCACGTACAATTCCTGCCCTGCTGAAGACGGTGTTTCCTGCCTCTAAGGCTGGCCCTGGGGAAGGTATAAACAAGGTAGTCTCATGCTTAAGTCTCGTGGCTCTATGCCACCTTCTACTTATGTTTCTGGTATGAAAGTTATTTAATGACAAAAACCTTTCTATTTATATGCACATGTACCCACAAAGTCTTTTTTTTGTTGTTGTTAACTAAACAAGCCCAGATCTAGAAGGGTTGCCTGTTTCAGCCACATGTTATTCTATGAACTATGTTTTTATATAGTTTCCTAGAGGGCAGGAGGCCCTGCTTCTTCTAGGCACACTGCTAATAACCATTCCCTATCCTTGGGCGAGTAATATTTCCACTTGTAAAAAACCTAAATCCAGTTCATCCTACACATATAATTCTCAATTCAATGTGCTCCCTAAAGCATAACTCTTTTTCTGCAAATTAAATTTTCTCTTGATTCTCTATTGCATATCAAACTGTGCTCATACTTGTTAGCCTAGCATTCCAGGATTTCCGTGTCTGAGTTTCTTGTGTTCCTGCTCATAGTACAGCATAACACTTCACATAATCATCACCACAGATACTCTTATAGTAGTAAGAATTTAGGTATCATCTAATTCCAATCCAATCATTTCATTTTACTTGTGAGAAAGGAGATAGGAATTTTAAAGTTCTATTAGAGTAAGGACTTTTCATGTTCACTACTGTATATTCAATGCTGACACAAATACCTAGCCTATAGAAAGTGCTCACTGAATATTTGGTCCATGAATCAAAGTACAGATCCAGTTTTCAGTTTAATTCCAAGGCATACATCAAAGTATGTACACAGGAACTGAGTATCTCATCACATTCAAATTGAACATTGAAACAAATCAAAATAAAAATTATAAACCTAAGCCGAGATTGCTGGTGCCACGTTGCTTCTCCACCCATTATGTGCCTTTGCCCTCCCCAGAGAGCTTCAGCCCCTCAATTTTTGTGTCACTGGTCCCCACACAAACATTTCCCAACTGTTGCCCAGACTGCAAGGGACACAGGGGCCATTGGGTCCTGGGGGGACTATGTGATCCCAGAGCATGGACATTCTCGATGGGCTGCCTGCTGCAGAGAGGGAAACAGACAACCAGAATGTCAGCTCTCCTCCATTCATACTCTTTTTCCTCCCTCACTCCTTCCCCACCCACTGCTGCCAAGTGGCATGGGTGCCCCAAGGGACAGCTGAGCTGGGACTTTCAGGAACAGCTGCCTCCCCTCTGTTGGCATGTCCCCTACTTCTGAGGTTCTCACAGAGAGTGGGGCTCACACCTGCCCTCTTAAAGTCCTGCAGCAGACCAAGGGGTGCTCAGACTGTGAGCTCCCTGCCCATCCGCCCTCCCTGGTGCTGCTTGCCTGGCTGCTCCAGCAGAGCAGGGCACACCCCGAAGCAGAGGGACATTACGCCTGCTAGAACACTCCATGGGCAAGTTGGGACCAGCATGATCGCCCTGACGTGGTCAGGGATTAAACTTGAGGGACTAGGAGACAGGCCCATGGGGCAGATCCCATACACACAGGACTCAATCATGCTGCTCAGGGGCATGGGGGGGAGATTTGTGAACTAATCTTGGGAGGTGAGGGAGCCCATGCAGGCAGAATTGAAAGGAGAGTGCAGTGTGTTAACTAATTTATGCATTAACTAATTTAATCTTCAAAACAATCCTATGGTATAGATACTAGTTTTATGTTCCTTTTGCATATCAGAAAACTGAGGTACAAAGAAACTAAATGACAAGCATACTGGGAGAAGAATATAAGAAAGTTCTGGTTATAACATGTGTAGAAGCAGCAGTAACATGTGTAACTCCCAGTTGTTTACCCTAAGTATGTTATTGGATGGAAATGTCAATACCAAAAAAGCAAAGATTGGATGAACATTTGAATTTGGGGGTGTACATGTGTGTTTTAATATGTTTGGTTTGAGTTTTTTATGCAAGAAAGAGCACTAAAACATCCAAGAAGAAATATTAGGATGGAAATTGGCTTAGAAGTCAGAAGAGAAGTCTTAAATGGGTATATTAATCTGGGAGTCATTGATTTACAATTTGTACAGTATCCATATATGACTTGCACAGATATATATGCCTACATGCTCATAGATGCATACATATACACACTCAGATACTAATATATGGAACTATGTCAGGTTGAACTATAATTTATCCCAGCTTCTGAATTCAGAAAATACTATCTTTTAATACTAAAGCTTAGGAGTCTATATAAGTTAGGATTGAGTTTAGCTACTTGTAACAGAAACCAAATGATGAATATTACTCAGGTAAGTTTGAAAGTAGGTATTCTCGAGTAAGTGTTCTTAAGGGATTCAGTAAGGCTCAGGTTTCTTAGTTTCCTACTCTTCCATCCTAACTGTGGGATTTGCCCTCATTGTGCTGCTACTGTATTCTAGGCATGAAGAAGAGAGGGAAAGTAGGCAGGGTAGGGCCTATATAAGGAAAGCAAAGCATTCATTCTGTTTTTACTGGCTGGGATGTGTCACATGGCCACCCTAAAAACAAAAGTGCTGGGAAATCAAGTTTTTATTGGAGCATATTATAACCTCAAATAAAGTTGAGATTCTGTGTTGTTAAGAAAAATAGAAGTGAATATCAGATAGGCATTAGGCATGTGCTTTATTTTAAATATGTCCCCTCCAAAATTTAAGTGTTGAAACTTAAGAGCCATTATGATAGTATTAAGAGATTGAGCCTTTAAGAGGTGAATAAGTTATGAGGGCTCCTTTCCTTGTGAATTAGACCAGGCACCCTGGTAAAAGGGCTTGTTGGAAAAAGTTTGTCCCTTTTGCCTGTTCACCCTTACTATTCGAGGATACAGGGCTCCTCCCTTCCAGAGAATGTAGTAGCATCAAAGTGCCATCCTGGAAGCAGAGAGCAGCCCTCATCAGAGCACTGAACATGCCAGCACCTTGATATTGAATTTTCAAGCCTCTAGAACTGTGAGATAATAAATTTTGGTCTTATATAAATTTCTCAGTCTGTGGCATTTTGTTATAGCAACAAAAATTGCCCAGTCTATGAATTACCAAGTCTGTGTGTGTGTGTGTGTGTGTGTGTGTGTGTGTGTGTGTGTGTTTAAGAGACAAGGTCTCACTCTGTTGCCCAGACTGGAGTGCAGTGGCATGATCATAGCTCACTGCAGCCTCGAAATCCTGAGCCCAAACAATCCTCCCACCTCAGCCTCCCAAGTAGCTAGGACTACAGGTGCACACCACTATATATTTTATATATATATATATATATATATATATATACATATATATATATATATATAGTAGAAATGAGATCTCCCTATGTTGCTCAGGCTGGTCTAGAACTCCTGGCCTCAAGTGATCCTCCTGCCTCTGCCTCCCAGAGTGCTGGGCTTATAGGCATGGGCACCACGTCCAACCATATGGTGTTTTCTTATAGTCAGACTAAGACAGCATGTCTGTCAGAGACTTTTCAGATTTTAGAACTTTGATAGAATTTGAAACTGCTTAGTGTAAATGCCATGATTTTCCAGATGGAAAGATTAAAGTGATTTGCTCCAGGCGGTATCTTGAGTAGGTAATACTGGTAGAAAATAAAATTGGTAAAAACAGAATCTAGATATCCTGGCTAGTGGCACATCCATCATACCACACTACAGTGTCAATTGCCCACAAATTTATAATGCTGGTTCAGCAACCGTATCCCAGACCTTCTGTTTTCCTCTCAACTCCCGTAATTCTCTGAGCCAGTGACCGTTGTCATACTTATCACACTCTTCTGTAATTATTTGCTAGCATGTCTACTTACTCTCTAAATTGAAAACACCCCCTGGAGCAGGCACCATGTCTTATTTATCTTTCTATCCCTTTCCCATCCGCCCCCAGCCCCCGTTCTCAGAGAACACGCAGCACATTGTAGACGGTTAATAAGTTTCTGTTAAATGAATCAACGTCACATAGAAGAATATAACCTCAGGATGATATTTTAGTGTCTCTAATGGAAGGATATTAAGCATTCTTATGATGTTGATTTTTACTCCAACAGCCCCTGAGCCATTGATTAAAATCATTATTATAATATTATAATCATAGATCTTATGGTTGGTAAAAATCATCTGATTCAGTTTCTCATTCATATAGTCATCAGAGTCAATTAAGGACAGAGAAGTTACACTGCCCAAGGTCACAGGGTCAGCAGGTGAGAGGGAGGAGACGCAGCACAGGTGTCCTTCTTAGGGCTACTGAATGTCGTTACTGTCGTTTCTCTGTATATCGCATTGCCAAATATGTAAGGATGTACTTCACTTTTACATTTTATATGTTTAATGTCTGAAATATGTATGCTATTTTAAAATACTGATATTTTGGTATGTCTTTAAGTGAAGATGTAAAGGTCTTCACGAGCATGATATTGTATATGGACAACACAAAGACAGCCAACATTTATTATCAAGATTGAACTTGAGTTCCTCTACTCAAGTAGTTCTAGGGATTGATACATCTTTAGCACCCCTCCAGGGCAGCTTAGATAATCTAAACTTTTGGTATATAACTGCAAGAAATAGAGGCTAAAATAAAGGCCAGAGTAACTGTCAGAAAGCATTAGTTTTGCTACTATATAAACATATCCATTTACTTAAATTATGCTGGCTTTTAGCATCCACACGTCTGCTATCTGCAACATGGCCAACACTATTTTCTCAGCACTTTACTCATTTGAAAATGAGAACATGCATTTCATATGATTAAATAAATTAGACCAGGCTAGAGTATGACACATAGTCCTTGTCTTCAAGACCTAAATGAAATCAGGGAAGCCTATTAAGCCTATACTTACTTTATAGTAAGTATAAAGACAATTACGTACAGACTAAACATAAGCTCATGTGCTTCTCATAAATATTTTGTAACATATATATAAAATCTATCATATATTTATAGCAATCTTCATATTTCTGATATAAGCCCTATTTCCCCTGGACATAAATTTTACTCAGTATAAGCTTATTGAATAAGAATGATTTTTGTTTTCTTCAATTCAATGCAATCTACAGAGGGAGGGAAAAATCTGGAAGTTGTCTGAACAATAACAAACAGTTGGGTGAGTCAAACAGGATCAATTGGGGGTTGCATATCAGGGTTATGTCCCTAATGTATCCAAAGAGTCAGAGCCCAGAATTCTGTTTACAAAATGTATTCTTATTCTCATACTTGGCCCGATTTGATCCTCTTCGAAACCTCATAAGGTAAAAAGAACAGGTTTTCTTATTTCTAGATGAGGTTCAGAAAAGTTCTGCAGCCTGCACAAATTCTTATAGCTACTAAGTTACAGAACTGGGGCATCAGAGATCTAAATCCAGGGAATTCTGCTCTAAATTCTGGGCTCCTTTTACTTCACCGTGTTCTCCTATTGGTAGAAGTGGAGCTGTATGGGTTATGGTGGACAGAACCAATGTACGTCATAAGAGCTAAGCTGATGTTTTATAGATTTGGTTTAAAAATTATTTTTTTAACCTAGTTTGGTTACTAAACAACTATACTCAAGAGAGATACTCATTTAAAACCTCGAATCATTTGATAAAAGTATAAAACACTTCAATAGTAATTAGTTCTGCTACATAATTGCCTCGATGTGCTGTATTTAATGATTTTAAATTAATAATTGTCTAATATCTACCTAGCTATTGCTATGGGACAGAGAGACTCTATTTTGTGATATGTGTGCCCAGTAATCCTGTCTTTATATTACTCCCTGAAAAGCTGATTAGGAGCAGAACCCATTAAGGTCTATATTAAATGAACTGTGGGAAAATAATGAATCAGAAAACCGACACAGGGAGTTAAATAGAAAATAAATCCTTTAACACCTGTTCATTCTTTTTAAAATATATGCGTTTCCTTTGTAGGAAATTTTTAGAAGTCAGTTCAAAACTTGTTCCAAAAAAGACTTACTGTGAATAATTCAGTACTTCCTTCCTCACCACACTGTTCTCATGTAACCCACCCTCCCTCCAAATAACATCACATTACTGCTACTACTTTTGTATTTGTTTGGTGCTTTATAGCTGAAAAAAATAATTTCCACATATTTTATCTCTTTGATCTCTTTGCTTTAGTTTGTGCATCCTCTTATATCTACATTCTTACTATATTTTACTGATCACCTTTTTTGTCTAAAATGTAAGCTCAGGAATTATTCTTGTATCATAGTACCATGACATATGTGGGTGCTCAGTTTTGGGAATTTAGAGAGAATAAGATTTTAGCTAAGAAAGAAGATAAATGTCCTGAGCATCATACAATAAATTTCATGACAAAATATGTCATAAATTATCCAGAATCTCCTCATTTTCTTAGATCATAGAGACTTAAAATTTTCAGGAATGTAGTGACATTGTCATCATCCTTTAGCGTACAAAGGTGACTCTTGTTACTAATCTCCTCATCTCTATCTGAGGTTGTACCTGAAAAATGCATGAAACTCTTGGCCCTTTCCATAAAGACCAAGTCCTGTAACTGTTAATGGTTGTTGTTAAAGGGTCTGATTTCTACGCACTTCTATTTCTCATGCCAAGAGCTTTACTTAAACTTTTGAACTCTACATGCCAAATTAGCTGATCTGCTGCCATGCTTCATCCATGCTAGAGCTCAATTCCTCTGCTCAAAATGATGTAACCCTATAATGTTTGTTCCATCCATCCTTATCCATCTACACATCCTATTATGTGTGACTCCTCAATCACTCTTCCAGTCAAAATCCACTTTGAAGAAATAGTACTATAAATGTTAGCTAAATTCTTTTGTAAATTTAAGGCACCTAACCCAAGGGTCTTAATATTTAGCACAGCAACTGTAATTGTGGAGTGAAAGACTCAGATATTTCAGGCATCAAATGAGAAAGAAAAATTCATAGGAAGGGTGTGATGAAAAAACAAAGGGCTGAGGAGTTTGTTTCGGGAGTATAAATTTGGCTGATTCTTTATCTGGATTAGAATCTGACTTGGTGACCCAAAGAGCAGTTTTCTCTACTCTGGCCTCTGACAGACATTCTAGAAAGATTAAGGGTGAAAACATTGACATTTTAATTTAAAGCCAAAAAGCAACATTTGGGTTAAGAAGAATGATGTCACACTCAGTGCCAAAAGCAAAACATTTCAGCTCTTTCATTTAATACTTGAAAATATTCTGGAGAAGGAAATATATTCTTGGGAAAGAAAACATTGAGAATAGAGACATCCTGAGAAAAAGAGGCAATATAACTTTTAAAATGCCTAATTTGTAATGATTGAAAGACACAAGAATCTTTTCCCCTTCTCTATCATTTTGCCTTTCGCCTAAAGTGAAATATTAGAACTTAGAACAACAATTAGATATGTTATTAAATATCAACCTGAATATAAAAATTGGTCAAAGCCATCACCTTGATTTTTATCATCTCATACCTTGAAAATTACAACTTAAAGCATACATTTAATAATCTTAGTAATGGATATAGAAATATCAGGTATATATATATATATATATATATATCCCTTCTGTGGCAGAGTGTATTTTCCAGAGGCAAATATATGTGCCATCCTACATATTCTTCTTATAATGTGACATCAACACTTCCATCAAGACGTGAGGTCTATGTCACTTCCCTTTCTCTCTCTCTTTTCCTCTTTTTCTGTCTTCTCTGTCTTCAGCCAGCCTTGGAACTCAGCCAGCAGCCATGCTGTAGGCAAACTCATAGTAGCCCATGTGGATAAACCACACAGAGATTTCCACATGAAGAGAAACTGAGTCCCTCATCCAACAGCTAGTTACAACTGCCAGGTACAAACAAGCCTTCAAATGATTCCCCTCCCAGCCTTTGGGTCTTCTGACTGAGGCCCCATGCACTGTGGAACAGAGATAAGTGTCCCCTTTGTGCCCTGTCCAAACTCCTAGTCCCACATGATCCGTGAGCATAATAAAAAGTTGTTTTCCTCAAAAACATTTTGCATAATTTATTATACAGCCACAGTAACTGAGACATCATTAAATTAGAAATACGTATGTTTTTGTTTTCTACTCTTGGCTTCTGTCATCAGTGCAATTTTTAATTGTTTAAAGAAATGATAAGACAGAGTGTTACATTATCTACTCCATTTTTTTCATGATACAACCATATTTCAGGACTCAATTAGTAATTTAGAAGCCACATAGGACAGCATATTCTGTAACCCTATCCGTGTAGTACCCAGATACAGAGATATTTATTTCAACAGATAGTCATTGAGTATCTATATGTGCAAAAGAAGAGAAAGAGGAAATGAATGTTTAGTAATTTGTTCATGGCAGTCACTATTAATTCCTTAAAAATATACAATAACCTTATGACATGGCATCACCATAGATGAGTCTCAAGGAAGTTAAATACTTTTCAAGGTCTAACTGCCAGTTGGTGGTAGAGTCAAGATTCAAACTCATATCTGCATTATGACATATGCCTTTTGCACCCTGCCTAGTTTCTATAATGGGATAATAATAATAACAATTCCAATGATGTTCATGCAAATTGAGTAAAACAGCTTGTGAAAATTTGCCTAGAGCATAGTAAAAAAATAAGCATTCAATAGTATTATTGTAATTGTGCCATTTTGTCTTACTTTTCACTTAGTGCTAGACACAGTAAAATTACAAAAATTAGTAAGACATAGTCTTCACCTTCAATAAGTTTACATTATAGTGTTGGGAGTGTTGAGTTGGAGCTATTGTGGTTTCAGTGTTGAAATAAACACACAAATAACTATAATTTGAAATAAATTTTAATGAATGACTCAAGAGAAGCATAGGAAAGTGATTACATTCAGTTGACATTCCAATAAATGTTTCATGAATACAATGGCGCAAAGGATGGATCTCGATAGTTAAGACTTTATTTTAATAGATAGGAAGATTGGCTAATTTCATGTAGAAGGAACTATATAATGAATGAACATGAAAGCATTGGGAAATTTTCAAAAATTCTACCAAGTTCAGTATTCCTGAAGAAAAGAACTCATTAAATTTTTTAAGATGGAAAAATTGGATATGTTTGTAAGCTTAGAGGAAGAAGTCGATAAAGATTTTAAGATTAGAGATAGACAGATAGCTGTCCTGAATAAAGGTAAGAATGGAAGGGATTGAGGAAGCTGGGAATGGAATTGTCCCTGAACAGCAAGTGAAGCGCCTCATTCTCAGAGACTGGAGGAAACTGTGGACATAGATCAGGTGACTGTGTGTGAAGGGGAAGGTAGTAGAGGAAGAATGTATATGACAACCCCAGGTCCTCAGTTGGGTAGGAAATGGTGCAAGTGAGAAGAGGGCTTGCAGAGGATGGAGAAGGCTTAGAATGGTTTTGAAAAGGAATGGAAGAAGCAACTGAATGAGGACAAATACAAGGACTGATGGTGTTGCTCCCACAATAAGTATTTATTGTTCATCTCCCATGTGCTAGATGTTGAGAGCACAATAATAAACATGGTAGACACTGACTGTGCCTTCAAAACAGAGATTAGGTAAGTAAGGAGAAAATTACCATTCCCTGTGATTGCCACTTAGGAAATCTGAATGGGAAATTGCCATTAAAATATCAGGAGGTATTAATCAAGCAAAGGGAGAGAGAGAAATAGGGAGAGTGTTGCAATTCATGGCCTAGTATATGCAAAGAACAATAATTATAGGAGGTCTGGCATATTCTTTTTCACTGAAAATAGTACCATCTGGAAGTTCATAGAGATATAGTTAAACTGGGGAGAGGAAAGGCTGAAGAATAAGAGGGCCTGACTATGCAGGTCTTTATATGTTATATCAAGTAGTTTGGACTAAACCCCCAAGACATTACACAAACTCTGGATGGTTTTACATAGGAGAAAAATCAGCCCAAATCTACATTTGGAAAGATGTGTTGGCTAAAGCTCTCAGTGGCAAATAACAGAATCCCGCTTGAGCTGACTTAAGCAAAAAGGAGGAATTTATTAACTATATATTATAGTATTTTTCAACCTTCTTCATATCCTGGCACAGATGGAAAATGATAATATTTATACAGCACCCTGGGGAAAACAGACGAGGCTGCTTGTGGCAGGAGGCAAGCAGCCTGGGGACTCCAGCTGCCCTAAGGGCCAGGGGGTCAAGATTGCAGCACACATCTGCAGCACACCGGCGGGGAGCTCCGATCCGCGGTGTGAAATTATAGACTCAGGGATAAATCATGCAAACCGAAAAACTGGCTGAACCTCTTGAGGGGCTGAGGCTAGGAACTGTAAAGCCATCAGAAGTTGAGTCTCCTTCCTCTGTTTCTCTCTCTCTCTCTTTTTTTCTCTCTCTGTCTGTCTGGGGCTGTGGGGTCTTATCTCTGCTCCTTTCAGCAGGTATATGCTTTGTTCTTCTTTCTCTTTCCTTGTGCTATATTCTTTGCTTCCTGTGCTCATGGCAGAAGCTGCCTCATAACACTCACATGTGCAAGTTCTTCTAGTTAAAATATTTAATAAAGATAAACTAACAGTTCTTAGTGATTAAACTCAAGTTCCCAAGAGAGAGACCTGATTGGGTCAGGTGTCCACCCTGTTTGAAGCTTTTGTTATCAGCAGGAAAAGTGTCCTATTATAAACACAGGGTGGCCGGGGGCGGTGGCTCATGCCTGTAATCCTAGCACTCTGGGAGGCCGAGGTGGGAGGATTGCTCAAGTTCAGGAGTTCGAAACCAGCCTGAGCAAGAGTGAAACCCCGTCTCTACTAAAAATAGAAAGAAATTAATTGGCCAACTAAAAATATATAGAAAAAATTAGCTGGACATGGTGGCACATGCCTGTAGTCCCAGCTACTTGGGAGGCTGAGACAGAAGGATCGCTTGAGCCTAGGAGTTTGAGGTTGCTGTGAGCTAGGCTGATACCACAGCACTCTAGCCCGGGCAACAGAGTGAGACTGTGTTAAAAACAAAAATAAGCACAGGGCTACAGAGTCGTACCAGCATGTGGTTGGAGGTAGACATTTCTGAGAGGGGCTTCAGAAGCTGGCAGGCCCTGGAGACATGAGAAGATTGCTCTGGCTGCAGTATGAAGCATGCCTGAAGGGAAGGCAACATGGGATTCACGGTGATGCCTTGAGAAGCTGCTGCAGTATGCCAAGAAGGGTCCAGAATGACCAGGGTGAGAGTGAGAGAATAGCAGAAGTAATAGAGATTACTAGAAATACAGAGATCTGAGCAACAGTTTAAAGGAAAAATAAATAAGATGTGTAGGGTTTGTTTAGATGTTGGTATAAGAGAAAGGGAGCCAGATTTGTGGTTTGAACAGTCAGGTGAAGGAGATGACATCTTTCACTGATCAAAGACAGGTAGGAGGAACAACAGGATTGAGAGATACAAGAGTTTCACTATTAGATACAAAATTAAAGTTTCCATGGGAAATCCAAATGGAAATGTTCAATAGGCCCCTGGTCAGGACAGATGGGAGCTCAGAAGGGCAGTCTAAGAGGAACATAGATTTGGGAGATTTTTAAGTAATGACTAAAGTTTTGGGATGAAATTGTGCAGTTAGAGAGTTTAGGGTGAGAAGCCAAGCTGGAAAACAGTGAAAAGAACCCAAAGAAAACCCAAATTTTGAGGAATGGTCAGAGTAAAAAAGGCCTCCAAAGGAGATGGGGAAAGAGCACCAAGATGGGAGAAGGGAGCCCAAGAAACAGAGAGGGAATGAAAAACAAATGAAAAAAAATTTCTACAAGTAGGGAGTAGCCAGTAGTGCCAAATGTTGTCAAGAAGGAAAATAGAATACGGAATAAAAAGAGCTCAAGTGGATTTAGCAATAAGGACCTTGGCAAGGAAGCACTTTAAGTAGAGGGTGAGTACAAAAGTCAAATTAGAAAGCATTTAAGAGTGAATGGGAGATAAAAAAGTAAAGCTTGAACAAGACTTAGAAGAAATTTGGCTGTGAAAAGGCAGAGAGATATGCCAATAATTGGAGAGGGCTATAAGTTGAGGGAGTGTTTTGTTTTGTTTTGTTCTTAAATATGGCCTATTAATTCCATACAATGGTGTAGCTGGCAGGCTTCCCCACGCTAAAGAGTGGAGTTTGAAATGGTGGCAGTAGCTAAAAGAGTACTGAATCTTTGCTATGTGTGCCTAAAAACGCAGAGAATAATGCTGAACTGCAGGATTTAGAAGTGCATTTTCTGATCATTGCATGTACCAGGTGAACAAAGCCTTCAAGCTGCCAACAGAGATCACGGTCACATGGACCCATGTAGGAACTCCACCAGCACACTGAGAGGATCCTTGCTGGAGAGGAACAGGCTGCTCATAGGCCCAAAATTGAGGTTTCTCAGAAGAATAAGATAACCCAAAAGAAATGAAGAAGGAAAATTTAGGACTATAAAATATATCTCATGCAAATGAATGTACATAAAAAGTAAATAAGCTAAGAGAGATAAGTTGATAGCTGAAGGAGGGCATAAGATTGAAGAGATGTGTGTGTATGTGTGTGTTCTATTGTTTTTATAGAATAGGACTGACCTAAGCACTTATGCCCAGCACATAGTAGACACTCAATGCACATAGTCATGAAGGAAAGAAGGAGGAAAGAAAGAAAGAGAGGAAGGAAGGTAGAGAAGGAGCAAGGGAGGGAGGGAAGGTGTCTGTAGGCTGAAGAGGGGGACTTCCTGAAAGCTAGTGTCACTGAAGGTATGGAAGAAAGAATAAATGATGGACCAAAGTCCCAGTGAAGACTGAAAAGTATGAGTTCCAGAATGTATAGATTTATTTTTAAATGGACTGAATGTGGGTTTAACAGGTAAAATATTTTGAGAGAAAAATATACATAAACATATGGATGATCATACCTGGAAAAGTAAGACAAGTCCCAGAAAACAAAGGCTAATAACACCAAAGACAACTGTAGTATCTTTAAAATGGTGCTGATGGGGTGAGCTGAGCTACTCTTCCTGGGCTTTCATGACCAATGAAGTAAAAAGTTAAACATAATTCGTGGAATCTGTTGGTTATTTACACAAGAAGCTAAACTACAATATCTAATGAAAACCAGGTATAACAGGATGTTGAAATGAACTGTTTTACGTCATTTGGGGGCCAAAGCCCCCAAATAATAAATATCACATGCTACTTGAGGTATGGCTAAACATGCATGACTTCAAACAAAGTGGCCCAAAACAAGTTTTGTGATTGTTAATCTCTTGTCCTCATTTAGTGCATAAAAGTTTTGGGAGTTTGAGAGGAAGTTTGGACAGAAAAACATTTTTGAAGAGCATTAATGTTCTCTGGGATTCCCTTCCCAAGTGGGAGAAGTCAGGGTGTCTCTTCCTCACCTAATTCCTAGGAAATTGGGCTTCTTGGGCACTGCTCGGAGAATTTGGTGTGTTCCCTGGAGCTTGGGGAGACATGGTAGAGTTGTTGTCTAAGAAATTAAGGTTCACAACACTGTGGTGGGCTAAGTGCCCAGGAATGGAGGAAGGAAACCTATGGACACCTATGGACCAAATGCAACAGAGAAAACATGAGCCTTTTTAAGACTCCGCCTTGATGGATAAGAGAACTTGAGAAAGAAACTGGGGGTTTTCTGCTGGAGACAGAGTTCTAGGGACATTCTCAGGAAGCAGTTTGAGAAAGATGTTATCTCTGTCAAGGTTACTACTGATGAGATATCCTCAGAGACAGGGCTTCTCCAGGGAGCTCACCAAAGTGGCTTTGGTGCTGTGCTCTGAGGGCAGTGACACTGAGCATCTTGAATGCTCAAGTATCTTGAATTCAAGAATACATCTTGAATGTTTTCTTCAAGTAACATTTTTCTACCTCTCTTACTTTTACCTCCTTCAACCTCATCCATATGCCAACCATGAAAGGGTCAGAAACTTTATAAAGATGGAAACGGGTGGGATTTCTCGATTAAGAGAGAGAGTCCTGTCAAGCCTTTTCCCTCATTTCCCACTTCTGGAGGCCAGCCTGGGTAGGTCCAAGGAGGGAGAAAATTAACTTAAAACTATTATTATACCTGACTGAATATATTACTTTCAGAAATGAGACTGTGATCTGCGCCTTGAAGTGGCTGGGGGACTTTTCATTATCTGTATGTGACCAGGAAAGTGATGGGTTTGCTCAAGATTTCATCAAGGGTCAGGGAAAGCATTAACCCCATGCAATAGGTTTGGACAAAGAACAGGGGGAAAGATCGAGTGGTGTTCTCATGGCCCCCACAGGACCCTCTTGTTCATCAAAATGTTTACACAGGTATTCACAAGCCTCACAATACTTACTCTCTTTCCTCAGGCAATAGAAAAACAAGACATTTCTGGTATCTTAAAATTTTTACCTGTCTTACAACTCGAAATTTTAAAAAGCAATAAAAGAATGGAAAAAACAGATGGAACCTAAGGTTATTTCATTTCATAAAACATTGAAACATAGCTTTTTATTTATTTTCTGAAAGAAGTGAGTTAAAGTTTGAAGGAGAGTTCCTTCTACCTACAGAATATAATCTGTGTTGAATGAGCCCATAAATTCCTAGATTAATTTACTCTTTTACTGCTGTTTTAATGCTTATTCTTAAAATATGTTTCATTAATGAAATGATCCCAGTGAAACAGATTTGTCAGGAGAATGATTCTGCAAAATGTTAGCATTAAGGGCTCTATCTGCTCTGGCTGACTTAGGTTTCACAGACTGTAAATTATTTGTTCTAGGCAGAGAGTTTGCTTTCTGAGAATACATAACAAAATTGTGGAATGCTGGTATTCTACAAGTAAAACATGAAGAAATGAAAGCAGTCATCTGGAGGTGAACCAAATTTTTTGCCTATACAAAGCAACCAACAATTACAATGTACTCAAGTTGAATACTAGCATTTGGGGAATCGTCTCTATCAAAATCAATCACTGAATTTTCATGCAATGCCTGATCCAGGCACTTGGAGATGAAGTAGGTTGGCATGACTAATTCTTGCAGTAGAATGTTTCCAGAACACATTTTCTACCAAAATCAATTTTTGCTTAGCTGCTTGTTAAAATATGAATATTACATTTTTGTAGAGGCCATTTAAGTTTTAAATCTTGGAGAAGTAAAAAAGTAAATTTCTTTCTTCCTGTGAAAGATATAGTACTTCAATTTTTCAGTTTAGGGATAATGCTTATTTTCGTTTTATTTTCTTATTGTGATAACAACATTTAATATGAAGTCTACCCTCTTAACAAAATTTTTAGGATATAATACAGTATTGTTAATTATAGCCATGATGTCATGCATCATATGACTGAAACTTATTCATCTTGCATCACTAAGACGTTATACCCTTTGAGCAGCAGCTACTAATTTCCCTTGACCCCCACCTCCAGGAAACCACCATTCCACTCTCTGCTTCTATGAATGTGACTATATTAGAGACCTCATATGAGTGGACACATGTGCTATTTGTCCTTCTGTGTCTGGCTTATTTCGCTTAGCATAGGGTCCTCAGGGTTCAACCATGTTGCCTCATATGGCAGGATTTCCTTCTTTTTAAAGGCTGAATAATATTCCATTGCATGCATATACCATATTTCCTTCAGCCATTCATCTGCCATAGGCATTTAGGTTATTTTTACATCTTGGTTATTGTGAATAATGCTGCAACAAATATGGGAGTGCAGGTATCTCTTCAAGGTGCTGACTTAAATTCTTTTGGATATATACCCAGAGTGGGATTGCTGTATCATATGGTAGTTCTATTTTTAAGTTCTTGAGGAACCTGTATACTGTCGTCCAGTGCAGCTGAGCCAGGGCATTCCTGGGCACTTAGCTCACCACAGTTTTCCACAGTGGCTGCATTATTCTGTGCTACCACCAATGCTGTACAAGGGTTCCAATTTCCTCACATTGTCAGCACCATTGTTGTCTTTTTTTTTTTTTTTTTTGTAATAGTCACCCTCACAGATGTGAGCTGAAATGTCATTATGGTTTTGATTTGCATTTCCCTGACTGTTAGTGATTTTGAAAATTTTTCATATACCCATTGGTCATTTGTTGTCTCTTTTGGAGAAATGTCTATTCAAGTTCTTAGCCCATTTTTTAAAAATGGGTTAGGGTATTTTTGTTTGTTATTGTAAGAGTTCCTCAAATATTTTGAATATTAACCCTTTAACAGATATATGGTTTTCAAATATTTTCTGTCATTCCATAAGTTGCTTTTTCTTTTCTGTTGGTTGTTTCCTTTGCTGTGCAGAAGCTTTTTAGTTTGATTTAGTTCTACTTGTCCACTTTTGCTTTGCTTGCCTATGCTTTTGATATCATATACAAAAAAAATCATTAAGACCAATGTAATGAAGACTTTCCCTTATAGTTTCTTCTAGGAATTTTATAGTTTCAGGTCTTACATTTAAGTCTTTAACTTATTTTGAGTTAAATTATTATATATGGTGTGAAATTAAGGTTTATTATTTATTCTTCTGCATGTGAATATCCAGCTTTTTCAACACCATTTTTTGAAGAGACTGTCTTTTCCCATGTGTAATCTTGGCAACCTTGTCAAAGATCAGTTGACTGTATGTTCATATTTCTGGGCTTTCTATTCTATTCCATTGGTCTATATGTCTGTCTTTATACCAGTACTATAGTGTTTTAATTATTGTTGCTTAGTAATATATTTTGAAATCAGAAAGTGTGATGAACAACTCCAGCTTTGTTCTGGAGATTGCATTGGCTCAGAATTGTATTGGTTACTTGAGGTCTTTTGTGGTTCCATATAAATTTCAAGGTAGATTTTTCTTTGTCTGTAAAAAATGCCATTGGCGTTTTAATAGGGATTGCATTGAATCTATAGGTCACTTTGGTTGGTATAGCCATTTTAACAACATTAAGGCCTCCAATTCATGAACACAGGATTTCTTTCCATTTATCTTTAATTTATATCATCAGTATTTTATAGTTTTTAGTGTAAAAGTCTTTGTAAGTATAAAAGCCTTAGCTAAGTTTATTCCTAAGTATTTTAAGGTTTACTACATATAAGATTATGTCTTCTAAACACAGAGATAATTTTCTTTTTCTGTTATCTGGGTGCCTTTTATTTTTTTTCTTGTAAAATTGCTCTAACTAGGACTTCAAGGACTATGTTGAATAGAAGCAGTGAGAGTGGGCATCTTTGCCTTGTTTCTGATCTTAGAGAAAAGGCTTTCAGTTTTTTACTATTGATGATATTAGCTATGGACTATTGATGTATATATGGCCTTTTTTCTGGGTCCTGTCAGCACTTGGAGAGAGGCAAAACAGAAGCCAATCCCATGGGCTGCCCTCATAAAAATTGGAATATTGGGTACGTGGTCCAACTCTTTCTCTCCCAAGGGAGAAGCTGGAATCACAGAGGTTTCACCCACTTGCTCTGTGCTGAGCCAGTGGGAGGTGGGGGTTATGGTGACTATGCACTAGTTCAAACATGTTTTTGTTCTCACCGTCTCCCAGACAGTTAGAATATGCCAAATCCCATCAGTGCTCTGAGATAGGCATGATAGAAGCCAGTACCTTGGGCAGCTCTTGAAATATTTAAAACTTTGCATTATGGTCCAATTCTTTCCCTCCCCAGGGAGAAGCTGAGAGCCGCAAGTTTCCTTCTTACCTTCCAGTGCTATGCCAGGGCTAGGTGTTATGGTGAAATGGTGTTTCAAAATTTTCTACTGGCTTCACTGTGGCTAACTTTGCCTTCATCCAACGGAGCAGTTGAAGGCTGCAGGAACCTCTCAATCAGTCTGTGAGTTTTTCGGAAAGAGAATTTGTCCATGTATTGTTGTTAAATTGTTGTATTGCTTAGGGAAGGAAGTTTCAGGGCTTCATATTCTATCATCTTAATGATGTCACCCTTTTCATAATGTTTTGTTAATTAGTTTTTCTATGAAGCTCAAATTTTTGCTGAGTTTGAATGATATATTGAAAAAGAAAAAATACAATAATGATGTTTCTTATAGTAGTTTTATTACTTGAAAAATTCACAATAAATAGAAAATATTGACTACTAAAATAAAGATTTGCATATCTTATTAGAAATTTCTTTTAATATGTTTTCTTACAATGGCATTGGTTCTTTAATGCTGTAAAGTAGAAAGGACAAATATTATGCCTTTAGCAAGGTCAAAAAGAAAACTAGAGACAGAATTTAAACTGACCTGAATTCCCCAAAGCCTGACTTAAACCCCAAGCAAGTATTCTTTTTTTATGATCTACTGAATGGAAATAACTTCTTATTCTCACAAATTCAGAAGTCATACATTCAGTGTCTAACTTCAAAATCCATTTAGTAACTTGACAAGGGGTGGAGAAAGTAGAGGCAGTGTTTCATGTTACTATTTAGCAGTGTCTCTGGGAAGAAATTAAAAACTGCTTAGCTTGGAGTTTTTCTCTTCTTCCAGAGAATATCTTTTCATGGATTAAAATAACTTCCATCCATAACCATTCAAAATAACATATACCCACAGCATTGGAACTAGAATTTAGTTTTGTTTCCTCCTTGTTTTCTCAGCTCATATTTCCCAGGAAAGGAGCATACAACATCTCATGGCCAAAATGGAACCACCAAGGCCTTCCATTAAGAACCAACGTTCTTGCAAAGACAATTGCCTCCTTGCTCAGTAAGTCATTTTATTCCTAGAATTTTGAGAAAGAAATTTTCATCTTAAAACCTCTGCCCCACACAAGAAGCATTAGGAATTTCATGCCAGAAAATTAAGAGTTCTTTATGTCACATGGAGTTGAAACCCTATGTTTCCAAAATTGTATTGTAATTTATGCCCTGAATGACTCAGTTTTTAAAACAAAAATGTGCTTTGGTTCTGAAGAGAATCCTGTCTTCTTAGTTTTCCTACTGCATAATGCATATCAGAGTGTTCACAGAAAATGTTGAGCCAGCTGTGCAATCTACTGTGTTGCCCTAGTTTTCATGCCCACTACCTGTTAGAGTCCTGTGGCTTCAGCTTGTTCATTAATTTGCTTGTACATTAACTCTGTAAATTCCAAGCACAAAAGTAGAGGTAGGCATTATTTCTGAAGACCCTGATCATAGCATGGAGTGGAGATTTAGAACTTAACACAAGGGACAAGGATCTTACCATTTATGTCTGAGTAGAAGAGAAAGATGTTAAACCACAATTGACATCATTAATTACTCAAGTACAGTTGTGGTAAGTGCTATGAATGGCAGTGTAGTGGACTGTGAAGGGTATAATGGGGGAATCTGAACTAACTCAGAGTCTCAGGTGTCAGGGAGTCAATGGGGCAGAGGCATTCCTAGGAGAAACGATGACAGTATGAAGAGCATGGCCTGGAGAGAACATGATGCACTCCAGGAAATGAAATAAATGTACCTAAAGCAGGTTTGTGAACTGAGTTTCTATGAAACTCTAGGGTTACACAAGATGTTACTAGGGGTTTCATTAGATTGGCTAAAAAGGGGAGGAGACTTTTTTTAAACATGACACACTACACAATGTTAGCACTTGCGGTGATGGGTTATTACTGACTGGCCCCAGTAGCGGCTTCATTGGCAGCCTTGTAGTTCCATATGATAGTCCTAGAAGAGAAACTAGGATTGTGTTCATTTGGGCAAGTGCACTCTCAGGTTTTCCTTGAGGTAGGGGAGGTCAATGATAAATGGTGAGTACTGAATTGAACAAAAGGGAGGGGCATAGATGGGTGATATCAGCATCCCCCTCCCAAATTGTCTCCACGCCTCCTCTTACATGTTAATGATTGACTTATAAAGGTGACCAAGCTCTACTTGTGTAATAAAAAAATTGTGGGGAGATTTTTATTCTAAAGAAGGTATTTTTACATGTCATGACTCGGTTTCTCTTGTGCTGCTTTGCTATGCTACACAATCCTTGCTCTATGATATTACAGACCAAGAATTGTATAGGTTAGAAGTGAATTATATTTCCAAGTTTTTGTGTTCTTGTGATTCTTTCCTGTTTGTTATTGCTGTGGACAGTATGTTTGTATTCCTCAAAAATTCATATATTGAAACTCTACTCCCCAATGGGATGATAGTAGAAGATAGAGTCTTTAGAAGAAAATTAGGTCATGAGGGTGGGATTAGTGCCCTTATAAGACGAGAAACTAGAGAGCTTCCTTATTTTCTCTCTGCTCTCTATTATATGAGGATACAACATGAATCTGGCCATCTGCAAACCAGGAAGTGGGCCCTCAACAGACACCTGATCTGCTGGTACCTTGATCTTAGACTTCCCAGTCTCCAGAACTGTGAGTAATAAGTGTTTGTTGTTTAAGCCACCTTCTATGGTAATTTGTTATAGCAGCCCAAATTGATAAAGACATTTTTTATATTTTATCAATGTTTACATTTTATATCTGACATTCCACCATGATAATTTTGAAGACAAAATTGAGATGGTAGAGGAGAATTCTAGGCCTAGGTCTGTGGATAATTCTAATAATGTTAAGTGAAAATTATAAATTTCTAAGTCATCTCATGGTTTTAGTGAAAGAAACACAAAATTATTTCATTTAATGACAAAAACTAGCTATCATTGGGTTTTGCATAGATTAGCTATCCTAGATATATTCTATTGTCCAAATGCATCAACTGCTGCAGGAAATTTAGAAAGACACTTGAGTAAAAATCATAGCCATTTGATAAATAAAGATGTTGATTTTTTTAAGACGGCTACTGGAATCTTATTATAAAAGTGAAACTTTGGTTTTAAAAAAATAACATTTAATGAAAAGTCTTAGGAAGCAAGATATTTAGTAATTGAACATGTTGCCCAGAAAAATGAAAACAGGATGCACTTGGTGGAAACCTAATAATGCCAGCATAGAAATACATAGTGAAGAAATGATAGGAAGAGTAGTAATTTGAGATTTTGTAAAGGTTCCATATTACATGGTATGATAAAATATCATACTGATGACATGTCACATGATGTTAAAGAACTTTGGGGTAATAAACCAAAGAACAACATCTTCCCAATGTATGTTGCTGACTCAACAGATTTCATCAGTCAATGTCATGTTGTAGCATTTGTATGATTTCTAAATGATGGTGAAATCCAAGAAAATTTTTTCTGCTACATCTAGCTTGCCCAAACAAGCAAAGGCCAAGATCTGTTTAATGTTGTGCCATCATATCTGAAAACAAAAAGCCTGTCTTAGAGGACTATGTTGGCATCTGTGCTGATGGCCATCCGCAAACCAGGAAGCAAGCCTGCCACAGATAATTGATCTGCTGGTACCGTGATCTTGGACTTCCCAGCCTCCAGAATTGTAATAAATGTTTGTTGTTTAAGCCACCATTCTATGGTAATTTGTTATAGCAGCCCAAATTCACAAAGGCATTTATTATACCATTTTGTGTTATACTTTATTAATGTTTACATTTTATATAATGAAAAATCCCAATATTGTCATACTCACCGCTTTCTTTACTGAGAGGCTCTGGTGTCAAAAACTCTTCAATATAAGATTTAAAAATTCCTATGTGATGCCATAAAAATGGTTAACTATTAAACAAAGACCAGTTTACTCAAGAATTTTTAGAAACCTGGACAAAGACAATATAAGACTACCCCCTATAGAAATCCACATACTTAGTAGAGGAAGAGTTCTCTGTAGGGCGTTTGAGCTGAAGGCTAAATTGCAGGACTACTTTCAGAAAGAGCACAGAAGACCAGATTTTACTAAGTGCTGCAGCAACTACCCTGCTTAGCAAACATTTTCCATCACGTGAACCAGTTGGACAAGTCTCTGCAAGGCCCTGAAGAAAAGGTTTTGATGTCAAGTGACAAGGTGTTTGGCTTTAAAAGAAACAGAATAATTAGAAACAATCATGTTGCAACAGGAAACCTTGAAATGTTTCCCATGCTTCTTGGATTTGAGAATGAGAAAGGTTATCAGCAAGTCTCTAGCCTTACTGAAATCTGCCTGCAAGAACCGTACATAGAGCAACACAGCCACTTTTTCCTCTCATTTAACACAGATACCTGGCCAGGTGAGGGACCTTTTCCCTCACTCTCTTGCTCAGTCTAAGAACCGCATATTTTAGTATTTGTGAAGTGAAAGATGAGTGCATGCTTCACATTGAAGAGGTGAATTCCATTATTTGAGTTTATGCACATAGAGACCTACAAAAGAGATCAAGAAACCAATATATGTGTATGAAAGTTTTGTTCACTGTCTAGGCCTATATTTGTACCTGACATGTGGCTCAGTAAGAAAATGTTTTTCAAAGTCTTACATAAAACTGTGCTTAAGTGATATTTTTATTCATAGTGCTTTGTCTTGTGGTTTTGGTAGCTTTATCATTCAACATTGTCAATAAATTTGCATGTTAAAATAACATCAATTATAATAAGTTTCTGATATTTATTTAAATGAAATATACAGAGCCTATCATTAGAAAAATTAAATCTCATTTTGGTTCAAGCCAATTATTTGAAAGAAACTCATCATGTTTGTCTTGTAATTTTTTTGAATCTATGAAAATGAAAGAATAATAATTTTAAAAACAGTAAGATAAACTTAACTGTTTTTAAGAAAAATTTTCATGAAAAGGCATTTTTATCTTTCAGTCAGAAAAAAAGTACAACTATCTTGTACATACCATATACGACATAACAAACCTCATTAGCATTACATTAGGGGAAATTTGTAATGAAGTGCTTAGGCCTACTTGGATATATTTTAAAAATCAAACATAAAAATTTTAAATAAAGAAAAAGGTAGAATTTCCTTTGCCTACATGTTGACTTGCATTAGAGTTGACATTATTTGTTGAGAGAGAGAACAACATGAGAATAGGCTAATATACTGGCTCAAATAAACAGATCCACAAGAAATAATTCTTTACTCAAAAAAGCATTGACAATTGTTAATGGATGATGTTATTTACAATTTGCTGTCCCCACTAGCATATTATGAGCTGCAGATATAATAATTTTTATATAGGATTCTCTGAAATCTGAAAAGTGTTTCAAGGGTTTCCAGCATAAAAAGGTTGAGACAGGCTGGGCTACAAAAGAGGAAGTAAAAGGCTGACATATACCAGATGAGATGGGGATGTAGGTCTGGAGTGGAGCTGAAGAGAAGCACATCTGCTAGAAACTCATTAAAACTAAGAGAACTTGGTGACACATTGATATAGAGAAGAGACAAGGGTTAAGAGGTGTGAAAGATGAGTTCTATGTTTATGATTTACTTAGTTTACCATAGATAACGGTACATTATGAGGTTTTAATGAATATTAGAAGAAGACCAAGTTTGGAGGATAAAATAAATTGTTCAGCTTGGGCATGTCAATTTTGAGACACCTATAAGACGTAAGACGGAAAATGCAATGAAGGTGGTTGTGTTTATGGGTCTTGAGTTCGGAGTAAGGGTTTGAGCTGGAGAAATCATGTTGGTTTACTTCCTGATACAGATGGAAGTTACAGTCAGGATGAAATGACCTGGAAAGAAACTTTTGAATGGAAAATAAGAAGAGAATGACCCTTGAAGACTTTGAATAAGGGAAGGAGATAAGGAGCATTCAGAGAGGTGTCAGGGGAAATGAGACAACCACGGTGCCCTAGGAACCAACAACGAAAGGGGTTTCAAAAAAGAGAAATGGTTGGTAATGTCAAGTACTGCTAAGAGAACAAGATTACTCAGTCCTGAACATCATGACTATTGGAACTTTCTAACAAGGAAGTAAGGGATGGCATAAGTAAGAGTAGGTTTGTTGAAGTTGGAGGTGCCCACAATACACAGGTGAGGAGAGAAGTAAGTACAGTATGAGTAAATGGGTTGCAGCAAGATAAGAAAACCATGAGAAGTGTGATTGGGAAGGAGAGCAGAGGGATAGGGTGCTAGCTAGTAAGCCTGTCCTTAATAGTGTCGGGCCTATGGCAAGAGTACAAATGGAGGTCCCTATGCCATAAGTCTAAACATTTAAAAGTTATAATGTAAACTGACACAATGTTGAATAAAAGGTCTATCTTCCTACCTTAAAAATGTGTCTTTATAGCAATGGGGAAGACCAGGTTCAAATGTGAGATTCTTGGGATCCTCAGAATTGTGCACTAGGATGTGAGCACGGGAAGTGCCCATCCCAGGTCCTTGTTCCTGGCCAATAATGGGTTCCTCTTTCTCCTCTCATCCCATGAGCAACCTCACACTCCTGCATGAGGATACCTTATCCTGGATGTCCAAGCTCT